>JAXDDW010000007.1:610000-875000 GCA_034670385.1 Hoplostethus mediterraneus
TCTCCCTCCTCTCTCTCCCTCCTCTCTCTCTCTCTCTCTCTCGACTCTCTCTCTCTGCCCACGCAGACAGTCAAGTCAATAACACAGAGCCTTGCCTTCACACATCAGACCCCTACTGAGTGATTAGCTCTTCTTCCCAACACACACACACGCACACGCGCACACACACACGTGCAGTGATGAATACTAATAGGCCTGCACACTAGCTCTTCCACAGGGCACACACTGTCTGAGGGAAAGAGGAAAGCACAGTGTGCCGCAGTGTCTCCTCACCTCCTCTCCTTAAAATAAACCCTGGTGTGGAGGAGGAGGAGAGGGGGAGGTGTGACGAGAGGAGGGGAGGGCGAGATGGATGGATGGAGGGGTGAAGTGACGGATGTATGAATAGGAGAACGGGCGAAACTACAGGATCGCCCAAAGAAGTGGGGTGAACAAAGAAACGATGGTTTCCCAGTCCTCCTGATATTGTGTGCTGTTCTTGTGGTTCTTTTTCAGCGTCTCTGGAGCTGTGGAGGTCTCGCCTCAGCCGGGTCATGTACTCCATGGCCAACTGCCTACTGCTGATGAAGGTACGCGTGCGTCTGCGTCCGTGAGAGCGGGTTGCGTTTGCGTGTCTGCGTCAGCGTAATGCGTGTCTGTGAATCTTTTGGATGTGTGTCTACATGTGAGTGAGTGTGTCAGTGCGTGTGCGTGTGTGTGTGTGTGTGTGTGACTCAGAGATCTCTGATGCCAGGCTGGTGGAGGATTCACAGTGAAATCCCCACAGACTGACCACTAATTGGATTCTTGGTCAGTGAGAAAGAGAGAGAGAGAGAGAGAGTGAGAGAGAGCGGATGGGGTGTGGATTTGGGCCAGACTATAGAGAGAACCGCAGTGCCATCTACTGGTGACAGTCTAGATTTATACATGCATACAAACACACACGCAAATACACAATCTGTATGCCCGATACACACTCTGCAATCCTAATCCCCACATGCAGCCTCACGCACATGCACACACACTCCTACTGCACGTAGTAAATAATTTGTCAGGTTTCCATTGTGTTGGTCAAACCATCTAATACTTTGGATATAGATTTCTATGTTGCGAGGCTGCCTGAATTGAATTGAAATTTCTAGTGCGTGTATCCATTGTGGATTTGACGTTTGACAAGATTTGACTCAACTTTGTGAGGCGTAATCCTGACTGGCACCCCGGACAACCTAGTTAAACCATCACAAAATGCGCACACACACACACACACACACACACACACACACACACACACACACACACACACACACACACACACTCTCTCACTGACCTCTCTCTGATGCCCTGCTCAGCAGTCCAGTCACCATGTGAGCAATGTGTAGCAGTGCAGTTTGGAGGTGGGAGTAGGGTCACATCACCCTGCTAATACTCCATAGGTTTGATTAATGCTTCTCTCTCTCTCTACCTCTCTCCATCTCTCTTTTCCTCCTCCCATTTACCTGTTTCACAATCTATCTCTTCACTTTCCTCCTTTACCCCTCTTGCCTTCTGCCTCTCTCTAACTTCTACCTTTACCTCTCTTGCCCTCTAATGTTCACTCTCATATATATCTCTTTTCCTCTTTACTCTCTCTCTCTCTCTCTCTCTCTCTCTCTCTCTCTCTGCAGGACTATGTTCTGGCCGTAGAAACCTATCACTCCATCATCCAGTACGAACCCCAGCAGAGAGGGCAGCTGCTCAGCGGCATAGGACGCATCTTCCTGCAGGTCCACACACAAACACTCCTTGCCTTTGCTCCTAACTACTAGCCTCTCTGTAATTTATGTTTACTGTTCCCCTCTTAAGAGCAACGTTGATTCTGTTATCACAGCACTTCTTTGCTGCTGCAATGACTCCGCTGAATCTAATGTGATTTGATGTGATCCCAGTCTAATCATATTTCTTTCACTAAAACAATCTGCACACAGCAGTGGTTAAAGTGTTGCTGTCGCGTTGTTCCTGGACAGATCGGAGACATTAAAACGGCGGAGCGGTACTTCCAGGACGTGGAGGAAGCCTGCCAAGCCAAGGGAAGCCAGCCCAGTGACACCACATACGTGCTGATGAACAGGTATCCGTGTGTGTGTCGTACATTTTGCACCTCCGATGAGTGTGCATCTGCATGTTCCTCAGGATGATATTGTCGCTCCACGGTGGTTCCTTCAGGGCTTTTAGCAGGTTCGCGCCTCCTCCCGGCGTGTGATTTGACACAGGAGGTCACACTTCTGTATCTCTGGCCTGAAAGATGTTGAGGTGACAAACCTGTCTGTGTTGATGCTCACTTCTGACAGGCAGATCACGGATTTGATCATTTCACATTATATTTAGCATACGCATGTTACACATTTTACATGTTTGGTTTTTTTTACACTACATTTTAATTTGTTTTATTTAGAAAGTGCTTTGTCTACCAGGATGAACAAATTCTCTAGAATGTATTATTAATGCTACTATAATGATGATAATAATAATAATAATAATAATAATAATACAAAATAATAATAGTAAAGGTTACAATAATAACTGACAAATTACCATAATAATAAATAAAAACAATAATAAAACAAAAACAGAATACTGACCACATTTCAAGGAAAAGCAACCCTTAAAAATAGTTAATTTAGCAAATGCTTTAAAGGGGCAGTAGTAGTAGTGGTGGCGTGTCTGCATGTGCATTTATGTGTGTGTGTGTGTATTGTTTGTGTGTACCAGGGCATTCGTCTACCTCAGTCAGAACAACTACGCAGAAGCGCACGCATCCTTCGCGGAGGTCTTGAAAATTGACCCGAAAAACCCGGTGGTAAGTTCTACCATGTCCACTTTTAACTCATACGTCACTACCCCACATTGTCCAGTCTGATTCAGGGTGTCCGCTGGTGCTTAAAAAGTAACATCTCAACTTAAACGTCCCTCCCAGGCCAACAACAACGCGGCGGTGTGCCTGCTCTACCTGGGCCGGCTGAAGGAGTCCCTGGGCCAGCTGGAGGGCCTGGTGCAGCAGGACCCGGCGCTCTACCTCCACGAGAGCGTCCTCTTCAACCTGACGACCATGTACGAGCTGGAGTCCTCTCGCAGCACCCAGAAGAAACAGGCCCTGCTGGAGGCCGTGGCCTGCCGGGAGGGGGACAGCTTCAACACACAGTGCCTCAAACTGGTGTAGGAAAGGCACGCTATAGAATAAATGACAACACTACTGCCCTTCCCTTCCCTGTTGCAGGGAATACAAACCCTACAGTAGACTATGAAAGATCTAGCTCATATGAAAGGATGTGGTGCCAGGAGGGGGGATGTTTAGTGCTAGGCTTGGCTTCCCCAATGCATGTTGATAGTAGATCTATCAACAGAGGTTTGCTTCGTTGTTATCATATGTTTTTGGGAAAACGAGCCCAGGCTCACATTTCTCTCCATGTTGACTTGCAGTGGGCAAGGTGAGGCCGATGCCTGAAACCACTGGCTAGCTGACATGCTGGTAGATTTACCTTTGGAAAGAGGATGGCCTAAAGTCCTGTGTGTGCAGGAGTAGATGATTTTGCTGATTCAACCTATTAAACCTATGAAAAATGTAATCAAAGAAACAATACTCACCATTACAGAATCACAAAAGCATGATAAGGTTGCAAAAGGAGATTTCCACACACACGTGCTGCACTAGACTGGTCATGGTTGAATTTGAGTCCTTGGTGTGACTGCATGGGCATTATCCTGAACTCCAACTCAACATTATGTTCTGCAACATTCACTTAAGACTAATGAACATCATCAATCATCACCAATCATCTATCACTGGTTAACAGTAATAGCTGATTGTGGTAGACCAGTCATTTTTAGCTACCCATTTATGTTACATCTGATTACCTCATGGAGGAGGAGGAAGCCTAAGCCTTGCAGTGCACCGTATCCACTAAATCCACTAAACAAAAGGAATGTAAGATATTAGGAATCCAAACTTGTACATATCACAGTAGGGAGATTATTGTAAAAATGGTTGTATCAAGATGATTTCATTAAATCTTTTATTGTATTGTTCTAATGGATCTTTGTAATTATCACTGTTTACATGTTGTGTTGATCATAATTCATTTAATCTTACTGTATTCTGGATATGAAAAAAGGAAATTGTTTTATCTTAAATAAAACTAGTCTTTTAAGTCAACTTGCCTGGAGTTATGGGAAGACCTCAGATGATACCAACAAGACAAATAACACATTGAAAATAGCAGCAATTTTATTAGCATGTGAACAATCATGTCATATCTAGCAGAGACACTATTCTCCATGTCAATACCGTCTCTAAGTAGTGATTTCTGAAAATAGAAATGGAATCTCAACCTATGAGACATAATTCAGTTTCGTAACACTGTTAAAGGTTAAAATAGTCATAGCACCTAAAGTAAATACCTTGATTTCTCTATTAGGTTCATGAGAGGCACTATTGGTTGTCTTCATGTAGACTACATCAATTCTTCTTACACCGTAAAACCCCGTAGTGCATTACCTGATAGTGATTTTAGTTTACCATAGATGATCTTATAGTCGTGACGATCTAAATATAAACACTTTATCTCCGAGGCAGATTCACATCATAAGCCACAGATCTAGTTTGAACAATAATAGGCAATCGTGTTGTAACGTGTCGTCCCCAGCAGCTCGGTCTCAGGATCCCTGTAGAGAAGCCACGTACTTCTGACGGATGTCAAACTCCTCAGCGGGTCGGCTGTAAGCTTTCCACACGGGCTCCCCCACAAACAGTCTCATGGCTTTGGTGTAGTTCTGTGGAAACAAAAAACGGTCGGATCGTCTTGAATGCGGCGTACTGAATTTCTTGACTTTCCCTCGCTCTTTTCATTTATAGGTTTCATTTATCCCTCCGCTACAGTAAAAACAGCTTGTTGGTATTCCTCACTGAAATCAATAACTGATGCTACCCCCAAGCTAATGAACTAGCTGTTATCCAGTAGTTTCAGTGAGGAATGCTGACAAGCTTAAACTCGCTTTGAGGTTAACTGAAACATCAAAACAGAAGCTTTTTTTTTTTTTTTTTAACCATAAGTGCCTGAAGAAGAAAAATAAAATTCAAAATCGCTTTAATGTTCTTGCGTAGGAAACCAACTTTGATGGTTGTTGGTGTTTACTTCTTATTCTAGCACTGCCTGTGCAGGATTGCATTGGCAATAAAAACTAACAGTCTACGCGGCGATCTCGCCTACATTACAATGCACCTGCATGCTACTGGTAGTTGAGATTTCACCTGCCAGTGGTAATAATAATAATAATCATGACAAGGTCTTAAATATAAACAGCAACCAATATGCACTGCTGCACATTCTACATCTGTAAATTTGATATATTTCATCAGGTGAATAGTTATTGATCTGGACACATTTCTTTGTGTGTCCAGTCTTCAGTGTACCTGTTAATGTAAACAGCCAGCCATGCACAAATGCACCGTTGCACTGTAAATCTAAACATGTAGAGAGCCAACAATGCACATTTTGCACACCCTGCATTAATGCTGTGCACACATTTTCAGACATTCATAAGCTGTAAATTCATATATTTCCCCTTCAATATATTATATTGGTTGGAATTTTGCTCTGTATTTTCTCTATTCATAGTCATATCCCTGCTAGATAGCAGTAACTATACTTTAGTGTATTTAAAAGGCCATGAGAAAGGTTTAGATTTGATATAGTACTTTTTTGAGGATGGAGATGGAGTCATTTGTCTAGTTTTCACTATGTGTTTACTGCTCTCTGGCTTTTTTGGGCAGTATGTGCCTACGTAGTATCAACTAGTAGATGACGGTAGACGTACGGTCTCGTCCAGGGTGAAGCGGTGGTAGATGCCGGCCGGCAGGGTGATCAGGTCTCCCTTGGTCATGGCGATCCTGATCCAGCGGTCCTCCTTGTCCCTGACGTCAAAGTAGGCCCGGCCGTCCAGGATGTAGCGGATCTCATCGTCCAAGTGGAGGTGCTCCTCGAAGAACATCTTCAGCTGGGGAGACGAAAGGTGGTGTTTTTATGAAACTGTAAGGTTATTCAAAGTGTAATCGTAGTTTCAACAGTGGCTGTCCCTAATGTGTCGGCGTGTTTAGTGACTGATGACGTTAAACGGTGTTATGTTAAAATGGTGTGTTTTTGCAGTGTAGAACTTTAGGGTTACCTTCTCCTCATAGTTGGGTAGTGTGTCTTTATGAATGGAGATGATATCCGTGTAGGAGTAGCCTTGCTCTTTGCGGATCTGCTCCAGCTCTGGGTCTGTTTCATAGATATCAGCATTCAGCTGGAAAAACAGTTTAGATCAGATCAGTAGAAACAGGGAGAGTTGCCTGTGGGCAGAATACATGATGGCTTATACTATAGCATATCGGTAGACTCCACTACTCTACCGCTCTGTTTAAAGGGAATTTATTCTCATAGTTGCCAGGCCAACGTTATTATGCCACCAGTGAATTGCATTGGCTAAATTAAACTGCACCAACAATATTACCAAACTTATATTAAACTTTTTTTTAAATGTTTACCCCACAGTTCGAGATACTTACAGTATCTTTCAAGCATTGCGAGCTCTTAACTCAAAACAGCTAACGTTACTTTTGTTGAGAATCCTAAACGTCGATTTCAGTGTTATTAAGTTATGTTATGTAACACCAACGGCTGTTTACAGGACAGGCAGTGGTTTTATCGAGTCCGTTTTAAGAGTCACATAGACCACACTGTGGATACATTTAGTTCACATACAAATTCAATGTTCAACGGGAGTCGTTTGATAACTAGTTAATGTTAGCTGTTAACGGTAAGGCTGACATGCTAACAGTAACTTATGGCTCGAGCTAACGTCGCTGTATAACTTACCTTCCAGTGAAAAACGCCAAGCTTTTGTAATTCCTCCGGAGAGGCGGGCTTGTTTGGGTTCAGTTTATGCGGCTTTCTCTGGTCTTCGTCAGAGCTATCCATGTACCAAGCCTCTATTCCCATGGTGTCGCAGGGGGTTGTTTTAATTCAGCGATGTTTTTACAGCTCCTGCACTGTTATGCAGTTCAGTGTGACAGCAGCCACACTTCCGGTAACAAAGATCACGCATGGCTCCCTTAAGTGCTATCGGAAATGTCGTAAAATATTGTTTACCCTTGCAAAATTGTGATTTCAGATGTTTTTCAGTTTTGCTATTTTCAAAAAAAAGTTGTTTATTCAAATGTTCCTTTATTTCAAACTGTAAAACAAAAATTTAAAAATAAAATTACAATTGAATTTGAATTACAAAATGAAACTGATAAGCATTACACAGAACAAAGTGGTAGCTTAAATACTAAAGTCGGAATTTTCTGCGATTCTACGTACCCTACTTGACAGTTAAATTATGACAGTTGACAGTTTATTATGCTATTGTTTGGCATTCTATATAAAGATATTGTATTTTCGTATGTTTCTATTTTCAAATTTTAGTTTTTGAGCTCCAAACTTGGAAGTAGGAAGTTACGAGGAGCACCTGAAGGCAGCATTATCTCAGCACATAGTCTTCTCTGCTTCTGAAATGAGCATCCCTCATAAGCCCTGAGTACTTGCTTCCATACAGTGCCTCCTGACCGCTGTGACTATTTGCAGTGTCACCATGAGACATTTATGAGACTGGGGTAAACCACATTTTTTTCCAATGATGCGTTTCTGTGGAGTAGGAAATGACACATACAGTTATGATCTACTTTATATACATCTATGAACATTACCCTCCCAGTGAATACTATACTTTCAAAATGTATGAAACAGAGTTTGGCTCAACATGCCTGTGGGTGAAGACAAACAAAGTCTGTTTCATATCATTTTAGTGAAAGTGTTGTATGATGCCACTTTGCAAGAAAAAAAATACAAAAACTAATTTTTCATTTTGGATAGTACACTATAACAGCGTTGGGAAATGAAGAATTCAGACCCTGATTAGACATATTTGGCTGTCTGCCCCTATTGAACATTCCTATGGTAAGTACCACATAAAAGAATCTGTGGTACTTCACCATACGAATTCCTGTGGTAGTTATTGTGTTCCTGTGTTACTTGTGCCTGCGGTTTTCTTGTGGTACTCTGAGTTTTGTGTGTCTTTCTGGAACAATCTACCATAGGAATTTTTTTTGCATTCCTGTGGTACTTGTGTGGTATATTATATGGCACTTATGGTACGTCCAAATGTGATCTGGTAGTTTTCAGCATTATAGTGGAGAGCACAAAAAAAATCACCAGAAATGTATTTGGAAGCCATAGCTAAAGAAATGCAACCGACATTTCCTCCAAGCTGTGTGTTTGGTGACAATAATAATCATAATATTCATCAGTCATTGCTCCACTTTGTCCCCAGCAGGTTTGGAAGTTTTGGTCTCAAATTGTATTAGAGGCAGGGATTTTGCCATACCTGAAGGTTTAGTGCAGATCAAAATGTGTTAGTGTTACCAATTTACCACTTGGTGGCAGCAATGTTGAAACAACCGACTATACAGGTGGTGCCTTGAGCAAGCAGACCTACCTATGCCCCCGTCACACCGCTGTGCACATCTCGTGACTCTCAAGCCATCGCTCTTCTTTGGCCCTCATCCCTTTTTTGCTAAAAAACCTCTTTAGCCCCTTCGTGGCGTGAGGCCAGGAGCAACACATTCCCTATTGTGCCGGCCTGGTCTAATCTCATTCTGTTTGGCCCGGCCCAAGGACAGCTCGTTAGCATCTGTCAGCACGCCCAGAGCTCAGAGACCCCAGAGAGCTGAGGTGATGTCTGAGCAGAGGAAGTGGAAGTGAACGGAGGGTTGCTAACGGTGACACCAGTGTTTTGACGACAGACGGGACTGTTGGATGGGACGCCACTGTTGAGTTTTGGCCTTACTTTGTCGAGGGGGGAGCGTGGAAGGAAAAGGTGGTGTTGAGAAAATGGGCTGTGTGTAAGGGCCTCATAAAAATGTGTGTGTGTGTGTGGGTGTGTGTGTGTGATCTGTGCCTATGCCAAAGCCTCAGAGTGTTTTCCAGATACCCAGGCAAACTGAGGACAAAGGTGATGTGAGTTATGGTTGACAAGCCTGGCAAATAACATCATAAAGTGATATTCTTTTCTCTTTTTTTTTCTTCCACTGAAGCCATTACGCTGTAACTCTTCCTCCTCCTCCTCCGCCGGGTGACCAAGCTCAGTTCTCACAGCGACACGGCATCACTCATCTTGTATTCATTTAATGTGATCGCTTTTCATACTGATCGCGCATCAAGCGAGTGTGGGAACGGCAGCTGCTCTAACCAAGCCGCATTTCTACTGTGATTCATAACCACCGCAGGGGCCCAGACGAGACCACCGTCCTGCGGGCATTAAATACACAGAGAGAAAATCATAACAAACCTCTTCCTCGTTGGATCCCGCCACATGACTTCATCTTGGGTGTGGGGATTATGACATTCAATCAAAATATACTTCTCATGACCTCAGTTTGGAGAGATCTTCCTCTGCGATACCACATGTAGGGGGGTGACGTCATACGTGAGGGAGGAAGGCATCTGTCAAACAAATGTGCTTTGTTTTGTTGTTTTTTTGTTGTTTTTTTGTTGTTGCCCTGATTCACTCTGAGTGGCACACACAGGACAGAAAAAGGTAATGTGTCTTTGAAGCCGCTGCTGAGCCGGTTAACCCTTTAGGTCACCTTGTGTTTCAGGTATCAAATGACGCTTGGGAAAGTGCATGGACTTTGTGCTGGTGCAACTGCTGAGAGTGAAGGAATGTAAGGAGTTAAGAAGCACAGTAAGCAAGTGTGCTTGGTTGTGTGTGTGTGTGTGTGTGTGTGTGTGTGTGTGTGTGTGTGTGTGTGTGTGTGTGTGTCCGTCTATGCATTTCTATGTATGTCTGCACAAGTGTGTTTTCATTTCATTGCACAAAACATTACATCAGCACCACACCCACATGATCCAGCGACGGCTACGTGAGAACAGAACTGGTCTCGGGTCAGATCTGTGTTGCAACACAAGAGAAAAAAAGAAAAAAAAGGGGTGGGGGGGAATAAATGAAAATGCACCCATGTCTGTTTGACACAATTCCTCAGAGACTCTATCTGTGGTTTTACTGCAGTGTGTTTTGTTTGCTTTGGTTTCCACTTAGAGATAAGGTTATCGTTAGGGTCACTCTAGTGGCCAGACGAGACTATTAAAATGAATCTCTCCAGTGTTGTAGTGGTAAATAAAAAAGGAGGGATGACCTCCAGCCAGTGATCATCATCAGATCATCACAATAAGACCAAAATGTTTTTCTTTCAAATACTGGATTTTCAGTTTGATGCTACTTACTTGGTGTCTCCTCTGAATTTCTGTCATAAAAGGACATGCCTTAAAAGGACAAAGGTGCGTTTACCCTCCGCTACACCTCTGCACATATCTAACCCAACAATGCCCTGGCAGGGAAGCTAACCATTCCCATTGATGCCAAGCCCAATTACTGTACCTCACATTTAGCTCGCTGGCCTAATTTAGATTGTTTTCTGCGAGCGGGGCCAGAAAGCCAGTCGGGCTGCCAAAGTCCTGGAGAGTTTGGCAGCGCTACCGGCCTTACTAACTCAGCAATTGGTGGTTCCTTGGACCACCGTTAGGGCTTGGGTGGCTTGGGTGGCTGCTGTCACCGGACTTTCCCGGCATGAGAGAATGGCGTGGCTCAGCTGTCACGGAGGGTCAGCGGGGAGAGTCGGCTCTCTCTGGCCGGGCCAGCCAAAACATCTAGCGTTCAGCTAGCCTCAGCTGCTAGCAGGGCCCGCGCTGGCAAGACCGGAGGAGTTAAATATAGAGCGATGCTTTTAGCCTTGGTGACTCTAGTCAAAGAGCAGAGGGGGACAATAGAGGAGGTAGCTGAGTGAAAAGATCTGGCCCCGTGACAAAGGACATCACACCGCACCTCTGCCTTTCTCCTCACCGAGCAACGGCCCTTTTGAGTGGAAATAGAATAGTGCCTTGCCTACCTCCTCCGCCAAAGCCTTTTTTTTCCAGGGCCTTTCTCCCTTATCCCCCCCCCGCCTCCCTCACCTCTCCCCTTTATTCTCAGTCTCACACACTCTTCAACTGACTGCTCAAAAAGATACAGAGAGAGAGAGAGAGAGAAAGAGAGGTGTTGCTTAGGCTGTTAGACAGAGGAGGGAAGGCAGCGAGGGAGCAGAGCTGGATAGGTTGCTGGAGGGACAGGGGGAGGGAGGGAGGGAGGGGAGCAAGAGAGTGAAGTTACAGCACTCTTTTATTGCTGTCTTCTATTCCCTCCCTGACCTGGAGCCCTGAGTGGAAGAGAGGCTACGAGAGAGAGAGAGAGAGAGAGAGAGAGAGAGAGGGCTGAGCTTGTATACAGTGATGGCACTCACCACTCACTAGCCACCACAAGTGGACCACACAGGAGAGGACTTTAGTGGATACTTTACTGCCTTTTCTCTAGGAATACCCTCGGTTTGACGACTGTCGCCTCAACCTGGGGGACCGCACAACAGCAGGTAAGCGGACTTCTCATGAGGTTCTCATAACGAAAGCATTCCTGGTGTGGGAAAGGCGGACCATGTGCTCCTGGCAAAAGCCCGGGCTTATCAGCTGTTCTGCTGTACTCTTGTCAGATTAAGAGACATAGAAAGACCGGGATGCAGGAGCCCGTTGCCGGACGTCATCAATTCATAAGGCCGATAAAGGGCAGACTGTTTGAAAGAATGCAGCTCAACGTCTGTGAGCTGCGGTTGGCTTGGTGTGCCGCCGGTATGAATGAAACAGCTCTTCCCTCAAGCGTGTCATTAATTCAGCGTGCTTTTAATGCATTCAAATTATATGGATTTTTTTTTTTTTTTTAACGTCTTGCATTAATGACACGCCCGGGAGAAGACAAGTGAACACCCGTTGCTGTAGTTCAGGGCGAAGACAAGCTCTGGCGCCGTGACAAGACTTCACAGTCATGAATCAAACATTTTCCAAACGAAGTATATCTGATGTTGCCGTGATGGCGCGTGGGTTCGCATGTGGGAGCGGAGCCCACTGGTTCACCGGAGAACAGGGAGTGTGGGGGGGGGGTGGCGATGGTGTACGAAAGCTAGACAAGTGATGCTCTTTGGAGATGTTGAGACTGTGGGAGATATAGCGAACAAGTGATCCGACTCATGCATCAGTTCAGGTTCTGACATGAAGCACGCATGCAACCTCCTCAGCCGCCACCTCCCAACACACATTACCGCCTTGACCTCTGTTGTTCACACACACACACACACACACCTGAGGCCTCAACCTGCTGCGGGGTTGACATCTTTGATCCTGGATATTTATGATTCGTAACGATGCCAAAAGAGGATTCCATTGTATCGACTCCATCGGGCCGTTTGGAGGAGACATATGGTTTCTTCTAGCTGCTACCCATTTGTCAAGGCGGGCATCACCTCGTCTCACTGAGCCAAAAAAGAAAAATGTCTCACATTTGCAACAAGGGAGTCTAGTACATGTCTAGCTTAAGTTACCGTTAAAGATCCCTGATGTTGCGTCCACCTATCTGTCTGTGTCCGGGGGGCTAATGTGGAACAGCACTCCTCCCTCCCCAGCTGATGCGAACCCTCGCTATGTGCAACTCATGATGCCGCCACTGACGCGAGACAAAAGCAAACGGTGGAGAAGATATCGGCCCATTAACATTTTTTGCACTTGTTCCAGCTTTCCTCTCCAACCCGCGGCACTCCACCTGGAAGGTCACTTGGAGCTCATTCGTTCACATCGCCACAAGAGATAAATGTGTTACAGCGTCCCTTTTGTGAATGTGGACTTGGGCGGTTATCAGCTCCGGCTTGTCAACAGGGTCAGTCTTCAATCAATAATGAGCTCAGAAACCAGGTGACTCACGCCGACTGAGCCTGGGAGTTTTGCAAAGCGGGCATTGTAGTGGATTCGAGCTCTACTAACCGCGTCATCATGGCATTATTTTAGCCCTACATCACTTGGGTTATTTCCGATGGCGAGAGTGACAGGGGACATAGTTGAGCTGTGAGATATATAGCGTTAGCTCACGCCGCTGGAATGAGATCGCGGTGGGGGGGGGGAGGGGCAGAGATATCTAGCAACGTTGCTGCGACAGTTCAGCAGTCCCGCTGGCCAATAGGTGGCGTGGCGCCGTGTGGGTGCACCTTCAGCACTTTTGTCACATCGTTTTCGACAAGCACGTGTGAGATGTTGTCATGCTGCTGCCCTGTGCAGAGGGGGTGCAGCGTGTTTTTGAAAATTGACTCTCGCTGCAGGAAAGAAGCTAGTCAGAGTTGGTGCAAAAAGAACAAGAAACACAAACTGATTTGAATGTTTCAGTGACGATATCTTGATACACTGCGAGTTGAAGGAGGAGACACCATATGAGGAGAACTTGACCTTGTGTGTCTCAAGTGTCAGCACACAGCACCCTATCACCTCAGTGACCCCAGTCCTCCTCACCCTCTCCACATGTAGGGCTTGTGCGTGTGTGTGTGTGTGTGTGTGTATTATTAAGTTCTACCTTTGATGTGATTTGTACTGTATTTTTTCTCCTGTACATTACAAGATTAAAGCAGAATATAGTAGGAGGTGGAGCCGGCCACTCACTGCTGTCCTATAGGCCTGGTGGGCCTCAACAGCTGTCACTGACACATGCACAGCCCCAGTCGTATATATGAGTCGGTCATGAATGCCAAAAATGCAATTTAGACGGTTATTTTGCAGAACAGCGGCATTTATAACTCACGTTCCCTCGGTTTAAATATAAGCCCTGAGACTCCATAGCAACCCGGGATCGCTCCTCCACCATTTGAGTGATGCTTGCTATAAACAGCAGACCTGCATCACGCGAATGATCTTCTGCTATTTTCTCTACATTTAGGTAAAGATCATGTTGGTTCATGTAAAATGTTATCACTGGTGAGGTTCTGATTTTATGTGTGAAGTTCAAATGGCTGGAATGATGCAACTAACGATATCTAACTAATGATTTCCATTTATGTGTCTGGCCCCATGCCAACAGAACTTTGCACTCTCCTTTGCCCTGTCTCTCTCTCTCTCTCTCTCTCTTTCTGTCTCTCTCTCTCTCTCTCTCTCTCTCTCTCTCTCTCTCTCTCTCTCTCTCTCTTTGTCTGTCTCTGTCTGTTAATCCTGCTTTGCACCTTTCTGAGCAGAAGGTGAACGATTTTTGGCTTGCTATGAGAAACACTTGGAATTCCACAGAAGGGAGAGATTCAGTGATCTCAACCATATTCCTTCCCGCCTTCCTTTCCTCCCTCCTTCCATTCCTCCCCCGGCTCTCAGGGGGAAGTGACATCATCATGACTCTTCCAGTGAACAGGAGTGTGATGACAGCCAGCCAAAGACTCCCATCTGTCCGGTGATGTCACTGACTTGGAGGGAAAAGCTAGCGTATATTTACCGAAAGCGATGAAATAGGGATGACGGGGTCCCTCTGGTTGGTTGTCATTTAGTGTTGGGAGACCAGCCATCACGCCTGTAAGTGAGACAGAGCTTCTCAGTCACCTGACATTTTATTCCCTGCCACGTTTTTTGTTTCACATGCAACAATGCATTTCATTGTTTTCATGATTAGTATGACAGAAAAGAGAACACTTGATACTGGATACCAAAATGAAACACTACACACCCACCAAAAAAAAAGAGATGGTGGCAGTGGTGGTGAAGATTTGGAGTAGTTACTCAGTTACAGCATGGCAGGTCGAGTATTAAATAGTTTTGCAAAGCACTCCGTAGTATGATATGCCAAGTTAAAGCTGCACCAGGCAAGATTTGTATATAAAAATACACTCATCAGCATTAAATCACCAAGTAGGGCTGCAACAGAGAAGAGTGTCCCATCCCCCTAATTGAGCAGCTGTAGATTGACACTGTTTAAGTTCATTTGTTGCGTCACTGGCAGAAAATGGTCTCAACCCACAGGAAGTGACAAATCAAAACTTACAACTGAAATACAAGACTAAACAGTCGCAAGCGAGCGCTCCCTCCGCAGAAAGCTGGACTCACAAATCATGGCTGAACTTGCTGCCAAAAGATTGTTTCATCATCGCCACCTCTACCAGCCACTAAGAAGACAAAATGTACGTCTGAATAGTGCACCGTTTACTGATAGGTAATGAAGTCCTTCAAGCTTTAAAGCCCCAGGAAACTTGGCTTGAAATAGTAAAAATGAATATATGATATCAAAGTTTAGTGTCTAATTAAGCATCCACAAAAATCTGAGTGAAAATAAACATTCAGAAATATTAGAAAACCTAGTTCAAATGAGTGTTGGGTTCAGAACAGTGGGGTTGAATTGGGCGTGGTATTTTCTGAGATTAATGACGCAGAGAATTCATTAATCCAATCATTAAACAATGCACGTCAGTTGTCCCTCCCCCAACAGGTGCGACAGTTTGACTGTGGGCGGAGCTATCCATCGTGTCAGGATGTCAATCAAATACTGATCTGACACGCCTACACAGTCCTGAGAAATGGTCTAAACAGCTAAATGAGCTGTTTTTGAACTAGGTTTTCTAATATTTCTGAAAGTTTATTTTCACTCAGATTTTTGTGGATGCTTAATTAGACACTAAACTTTGATATAATATATTCATTTTTACTATTTCAAGCCAAGTTTCCTGGGGCTTTAAAAAAAAGAAGAAAACTTTTACCTCTTGCTGCCACTTGGGGCCGCTACAGTGCGAAGTTGCCTAGCGCAGCTTCAAAAGCAAAGTTTATGATCTGGAAACGCCATTACATGCCTCTGATACAGTTATAGGTACCCGCCCCACTTCAAGCAATGTTCTTCCACACTATATGGAAGTCTAAATGCTGTTCTAGGGCAGCTAGGTGACCGAGAGCAATGCGCCATGAACATGCTGAAGGTACTGAAGATATTAACGGTGCGTTTAATAGCTTTAACTCCTTGTGGTGAGATAGCCATACCAAACAATCTGACATGTCTTCAATGCGCTACACAGTACTGATGCTGGTACTCATGAGAGAGAGAATATAAGATCACCCAATGAGACAGGAATTTGAATCTGTGGAATTCCCTACTGAGACTTCAGACAAATGGCTGACCTTATGACTTAGTACCGCATTTGAGTCCGCTTCATCCATATGTCGTCTTGCTTGTCCCTATTCATAGAACAGCCCGTACTTGAGCCCTTTCTTGATCTCCACGCCGTAACGATGATATCCACTCGCGTTGCACGTCCAGAGGAATTCGGTGCTTGATAAGTCAGTTTCAGTTTACAGACACCCTGCCCTACTCCCTCAATAGATCGAATGCACCCTGTTGCTATGGGAATTGCAACCCATTTTGAGACCACAACTTGAACATGTTTAGCTCTAAAGAAAAATGGATTTGTTCATGTGAATATAAGTCCCTCAATGAGAGATGGAAGTGAGTCATGTATTCTTGCATGGCCTTACTATTTTATGGTTCAAGGTTCAAGGTTTTTATTGTCATGTACACAACGTTCACAGAAGCAAAAGTGTGTAGTGAAATTCTTGTGTCTCTTCGACACCTAACGCTAATGCTAAGACAAACAGACATAATTTAAAAAACACAAGAAATATAATAAGAAAAAGTACAATGTTAGAAAAAGTACAATGTTATAGAAAAAGTACAATGTTCATAAGTACAATACTAGAAGTACAGAGTGGTTGATGAGTGGTTGATATTCTAGCTGCATCCATCCATATGCCTGGTGACAGTATGTCGCTGAACAGCATTCTGGTCGCCATGTTGTGTGACTGACTACAACATGCATTTAACTCTCTACACATGTGGGTAACGTCACGCCAAGGTCAGGTGTATAGGAGCTGTTTGAACTTGGATGTATGATTGCCATTGTGTATTTGGGAATATATGGATTCATACAACACTTGAAGTGAATAACTATAAAGATATAAAGCTAACTAACAACTAATATATGTCATAAATCATTAATGACTGATTCAGGAAGTATCTACCTACGAAGAAAAGGTTCATCCGTCCTCTTCCTCGTTATAAGTCATGTTTATGGGCCATGATACGCAGAGCACTACCTACTAGTAAACAACACTAAGGTCCCCTTGGTTTGCTCATTAGCGAAACCTTAACTGCTGAAGCTACAGTACGCTCCAATGAGGGGATCAAGTTAATGTGACATGAGGAGAATACTACAAGATGAAACCCACTACCTATACTGACATTTTGCTCCGGCATGCCATGCCGACATTGTCGCCAACATTGAGTTGTTGTCGCTATTAGATATTAATAGACACCGAACCGTAAATGCTTGACTTTGTACAGTAACAAGAAAGTCGACGGACTGTTTCTGAAATTTACAGTCTAACTTAGTGGACCAAATAGTTGTGAGTTAGTGTAGCCGTCTGAACAGAGAAAGCTTGTCATCCTCCTCTGCTTATCTTTATTTTCCTGGAACATACCTGTTATGTAATATCCGACCCCCCAAACATCCCTGGTTGTCTGAGCTGGAATGTACCATCCATCAGAAAACCTAAGACACACTGATATGTATCCTTGTATGGGAAATAGGTGCTGACAGAACTTTCAATATCAGATGGATTGACTTTTGGATTCACGGTCTCAGTTTTGATTGAAATTCTCATACCTTTGGCGAGATGTTGTGTTTTTCTTCTCAGGACGGAAGAGCTCCTCAAGCTCGCTGCATTTTATCAGTGTCCACTGGCGTAACAAGTTGCCAAACTCTTGCGTGCGAAGGAACGTTTCTACACTCCTTATTTAGTCACATTGGATTCATGGCGTGGATTTATCCAACTCCCCCAATCAAGCCATTCATTTTTCCCAGCGTGTCAAAAGGGGCCCGTTGCATTATTTGCAACTGCTGTCCTCATCTCTCATCTCTGGTAAATGTCTTTGGCTCCGTGCCAGACCTTTGTCACTTCCCCTCTCTTTAAGTTAACATCACAGAGAAGCAGAATCTAGGACTACTCAGCAGCAGTGTAGTCGGGTATTAGTCGGGTGTTGAAGAAAACTACTTTACTTAATACTTTAATACACTGTATCATCAAACATCAAATAGTAGTAGAGATAGTACACATACATGTATCAGTAGTAGTAGTAGCTGATGCCATACATATACGCCATGCTGTATCTTGTTCACACCGATGCCACCTGGGAGACACCCTTAGGGCCCGACACTGAGAGTCTCCAAGGTGGTGTTAAAGTATTAAGTAAAGTAGTTTTGCACACTCACAGAAATAACATGGTGTAGGTATCATCATCATCACATTACCACATACGCTGGATTTTAAAGGTGTTTAAAGGTGCCCAACCTCTGTCTCTGTGTATATCAACAAAACACTGAAGTCTAGTATCGCGAGGACTACTTGAGCATGTGGTTTGCCCGGAACAGAGAAGCAAAGTAGTCAAGATGACGCCTGACCTGTGAAATAGACAGGTGTTATAGTACGTCCCAATTAAACAGCGTTGTATTGTGTGCTTTGTCCCACCTTCAGACCACAGATAAAGATAAGTCATGTGTTGGCCATCAAAAGGAGTCCGTTAACTTGTTGGGCACCGACAAAGTTTTATGGCCCCTTTTGATCACTTTTTATGGAGCAGAGGCACGTGTTTGGCGGTGCCTATAAATACCCCTTGTGTGACAGCTGGGCCTTGTGGCCAGGGACTAGCCTTGACCCAAAGCCGCGGGGGTAGATTTTGGGGTCCCACTTTAAATTTAGGCTCAGGCCTTGACTGGGGCCTCGCTGGGCATTAGGCCCCTCTTTCATATTAGAAGGCTCTGGGGTTTTGGATGCAGGGCAATCAGTAACATTCTGCACATGGTTCAGATGCCATGAGTGTGTGTGTGGGCAATTCTAGTGGTTGGCACAGACAGTTAGCGTCAGGCTCATTGTCGGCCGTGCCAACTCTATTTTATTTTCCATAGAGGCAACTGGGAATGTCGCGTGCCAGACTGGAATGCAGGCCACGTGGCTTTGGCATCCACATTTGGTCCTCCGGGGGGGAATTCGCTACAATCGCGCTGGAATTTCGATGAAGAGCGGCACATTTGGAGAACGTTCAGGAAGACGAGGAGGTCTCGTCATCGTTAGGGCCGTTGAAATCGGAACGATAGATTATTATCGTGCTTGAAATGCGTCCAATTGACTATCAGTTTAACCTGGGAACGTTGGACTTGCATGCTTTTCAAAATGTGCAATTACTATTGAGGCGTAGCAATATGTCCCTGTAGATTACGTTACTCAATAATGTGATGCTGGAACGAAATGTCTTTTAATTAAAGTGTGCTTGAGGTAAACTAATAGCTGTCTTGGAGTTTCAGATGCAGCCCGATAGCCAAAAGAGGCCCGGCGTTAGGAGGACAAAGTTTATTCTTGGCAAAGTATAAGGGCGATGATGTGAACAACTAAATTGTTTAGGTCACAGAGATATGTATCAACTTGATTAAGAGGCGTTTCTTCTCGAGGGGAAATGCATTTGGCAAAGTATAGACTACCATAAAAAAAAAAAAACTGCTTTTGCTGATGTTCACACCCTCCACAAAAAAAAAACAATCATCAACAGTATTTTTTTTATGTTGATTCAGGCAGTTTGGAGGAGACAAAATAGTTTCAGGATATGGTCAGCAGGATTTGAATCCTCTCTGCCCTCTTCGCTCCACCGCCGACCTGTGACGCAAACCACAATGTTGGCGGTCGGTTTCATAACAAGGCGTTTCTTTAACCCTTGTGTTTCACCGGGATGCTTCTTTTGCACAGTCTCGACGATAACTATATACTGCTGTACTGCTTGCTCTGCTGAAGGGGGGGGGCGGGGGGTGACGGCAGAAAATGAGGCAAGCAGATAGCTGAGTTCTGATGGCGCCGACCCAGAAATTATAAATAAACTGTTGGATGCCGAACTCACTGTCAACTATTTTGCCACCGGTACTTAATCACCCCCGCTTGTATCAGATACAGTACTGCACATGTTTCATCACACTCGTGCCCCAGCTATGCTCCCCTTTTAATACCCCCTGGGCGTTTCTCATGTCATTCAAACTCTCTGGCACTGGGGTTGAGCGGTGGTATGAGCATTGTAGCATTTGTGTAGACTGCTGTACTACCACATTTACCCCCCGACGGTAGGGAGCACCGCGTTTGACACTAATACTTACGGACAGCAGAAGTCGATCTCCGGTGAAAACCGCCTCACCTTGGAGCCAACGCAAACTCATTGAACTTTCAGAACTAAGATAAAGAATGTACGCTTTTTCTTTGCTATTAGAAGGAGAGATCTAAACCGGCGCTATCTTGCATGCTCCCCTTTCATGTGCTTGGGCCTTTTTCCTGGAAACTGGTGGGATTCAAAGAGATTGGTTTCAGGCGTCATTAGAAGCCACTGGGGTCTGAGCTCCGCCGACCACTACGGCCGAAGAAGATAAACATTTTCCTTCGAGGTGAACTGAAACCTCCAATGGACTGGTTGCCAAACCCCCCGTATATCGCGACTAGAGAGTCTAATTCCCTCTCAGTGACAGCTAGTTCATGTTGAACATCTTGTTTTAATCTAGTTACAATGATTCAAGTGGTTATTGATGTTCACAGTCCCAGTGTTCCACTCTCGGGCCTCCCAGATCGAGCAGTTTGAAAGGTCTCAAAGATACTATTGTGTTAGGATGTGTGTGTGTGTGTGTGTGTGTGTGTGTGTGTGTGTGTGTGTGTGTGTGTGTGTGTGTGTGTGTGTGTGTGTGTGTGTGTGTGTGTGTGTGTGTGTGTGTGTGTGTGCATACACTCTACCATGCACATACAGTATACATGTTTTGTCTGTGTGCTTGTACGTAGAGCATACACACACACATAAATGTGATTGTGTGTGTGTGTGTGTGTCCAGGCGTGCGTCCATGCATGTGTGTGTATGAGTGCACTTAAGAGAATTCACGACGTAGTTTGGCGAGCTCGTTCGGAACGTCCCGATGCGTGGATCAGGGGTCGGGGGTGCTATGACATCACCGGGGTGCGACGGAGGGGATTTTGGGGCGCTGGAGGCGTTATCTGTTTGGGATTAAAAACTCCTACTGATGTCACATCTGAACGCTATCACAAAGAGAACACCTGCTCCGTGTCCCATGGCTGTTGTTAGACCACGATGCACTAAAGGGAGTGTAAACACACACACACACAGGCGTGCACACACGAGCATACTAACACTCCCACAAGCAGTGACAAACACATACACATAAAACACACACACACACACACACACAGTTCCACCCTGATGACCTACACTGTGCTTGTTTGACCAGTGAGTGCACAACAGTGATTCAACAGTACTTGAACGCATCGCAGCCCTAGAATCTGATTCTCCCTGTGCTGTAGGCTACATCAACACATTTCGACTCGTGTTGCCACAAATTTCTTAATGTAGCGAGATTAAATTTACAGTCCGTCGTCCATGGATTTATTCTCTTGGTCTGGATAATAGTTTTGACGCAGACTTTTTATGTCAGCAGGAGCGGGTAAAGCACCCAGGAGTGCCACAAATGTGCCTGAGTGCTTCCCAACCGTCAACACTCGGCATGAGATACGCAACCCTTGCGAGGGGAACAGGACGTGTCAGGAATGCACACACACACACGCACACACACACACACACACACACACACACACACACACACACATAGACATATACAGTGCTGGGTGATTGTGCATTATGGATATTGAGCCCATTCTCCAGATTAGGAACGTGACAGATGTAGGATGTGGTGTTTTTTTTTACATTTTCTTACAGCTGACCTTACACCCTCTGCTGATGCTCTCCACCTCCTTGTGTAGTTAGAATTGTGTGTGTGCGTGTGTGTATGTGTGCGTGTGCGTGTGTGTGTGTGTGTGTGTGTTATTGGATGAAAGTGGGTCAGGAAGGAGGTGGATGGGGAGTTGTGATATGAAGATATTCCAGACCAAAGTCATAAAACTCGCTGTAAATTGTGACTCTGAAAACAGTGTCCATGTTTTTCATTTTTATTCTCGTTCTCTCTCTCTCTCTTTTTCCTTCTCTCTTTCTGTCTGTCTGTCCCTGTCTCTCTTTCTTACTCTCTCTCTCTCTTCCTGTCTCTCTCTGTAAACAAATCCCTGTCTGTCTCTCTCTCTCTGTCTCTCTGTCTCTCTGTCTCTCTCTCTCTCTCTCAGAAAGAGTAGCAAAACCTGAAAATCCAGTAGACATGTCTCTGTGTGACACCTTTTAAAATGAAATGAAATGGAATAACAATATGAAAACGACAGGGAAAGCACACCGTGGGAAAATACCACGAGAAGACAACGTGTGCCAAAGCTTACCTTCAAAATAATGAACGTTTTAAAGGAAGAGTCTCCCGTTCCTTTTTGTCTCCTGTCCAGGTAGAGGATGAGATCCAAAAGCAGCGGGGTGGAGAGCCCAGCCAACGGGGTGCTCGGGGTTCCCCAGGGCGCCCATGACATCAACCAAGAGCAGGAAGTGGGTCTGCCCTTAAAGAGCCTCAAGGTCAAAGTTCAGCAGAAGGAGGGCGAGGAGAAGGTGGAGGTGGAGGTGATCTCCGATAAAGAAAAGTCGCCGTCGGATTCCTCGCCGGCTGGAGAACAACTGGGCATTATGGACCTTTCTAAAGAGGGTCTGCTCAAACTGCTGGGGATCATGGAGGGAGAGGTTCAGGTGGGTTCGCGTCTTACTCCCTGCATGGATGTAGGTGTTGGCACCAGTTATCTCAGTGATGAAACGAGAGAAAGCACACTCTGGATTTAAACTGACTAGGGTTCAACTTCCCTATTCTTTACTGGGTTGAGTGCAGAGCTGACCCCAAAGTCTTTGACCTTCGACCAACTATAAACTTAACGAGCAAGTGCGATATTGTGTGGAAAGGAAAGCCAATGAAATGAATCGTGGATAAATACAGGGTCCGTTTGAATTGAAACTGCCTCATGCTTGATTTGGATTGACTCAGCCTGTAATTTCTTAGCACAATAGCTCTATCTTGTGGTTGGAAATGGCAGTAGCACACGCCAGAGGAAACGGGCCAACATATGGCTGGCGTTTAGCAAGTGGCTCTGCGTTGGCTGAGTGCTGATCTGGAAACGTAGAATCTGATTACACGAAGATCAATGAATCAAACAGCACGGCGACACATGTTTAGCCCGTCTCATTTCTCAGCACATCTGTACGCGCGTGTGTTCAGGGACACGCTTGAAACACATTCTCCTCCATAATATGCCATATCGTGTGTGCGTGCGTGTGCGTGTGTGTTTTCAGGCCAGAGAAGATGTCATCTGCATACTAAAGTCCAAACAGACTCGCCCAGAGGTCACCGAGTCACGCTACGGTTCTGCAGTCCCTGGCTCGGCCCTGCAGGCCCTGCAGAGGGACGGCCTCATCGCTGGCACCAAGCCACACAGCCACAATACCGACCACAAGCCAATGGTTGAGGTTAGTCAGCAACTGTCAGTCACTCAGAATGTGCATCTGGCTGTTGTCAGATGAAAAACTTGTATCTCTAAAACAATAATGTGATTTAAAAAAACTTGATTCTTACTTTGAATGCATAAAATACATAAAATGCAAGAAATGAAGATGAAGAAATGTGTCAGTTTTAAGTTTAAGTTTTAAGTTTGAGATGACGAAAAGTGCTCATGTTGGTCTTTCCCCATTAGTACCACTTAACCTCCAAACAGCTCCACAGTTACACACTGTGATAGTACTAAGCACCTTGCAGACGGACTTCCTCATAGAACTTTTTGGGAGATTGGCCCATGGTTTGGTCAACTCACCCACGAAGTGATGAGAACATACTGTAGGTACCGAAATCATCCACGTGTTTCCAATAGATTGTTCAGCTGGCCAACGTGCCAATCTCCCAAAAGCTTTGTTATTCCTTTAACTGTCTCAGGTGCTGCTGATATTTAACTCTTTATTTTGTGTATGTGCATGTGTATGTATCTGTGCGTCCTTGTGTGTGTGTGTGTGTGTGTGTGTGTGTGTGTGTCTTTGCCTCCCTCAGCTGGAGCGTCTGCAGGAGAAGCACACCGAGACGTACCGGCGGATGCTGGGTCAGTTGCTGCTGGCGGAGAAGTGCCACCGTCGCACCGTGCACGAGCTGGACACGGAGAAACGCAAACACGCCGACTACATGAACAAGAGCGACGACTTCACCAACCTGTTGGAACAGGAGAGGGAAAGGTGAGGGAGCGGGGGGGTGGGGAGTGTAGTATGGCATATGGCAAATAAAATACTGTATTTTACTGGCAAGAGAGAAGAGGAAGGAAGGATGGCGAAAGGGAAATGGTTGAAAGGGAACTAGTTGAAAGGAGGAAGCTGGAGAACAAAGGAGACGAGGGAAATACTGAAAACATCAATTGACAACTTCAAAGTTCAAACACTCCCGGAACAGAAAGTGAAAGAGGGTGAGAGAAACCAGGGAGGAACTAGAAGGAGGGGAGGAAGAAAGCGGGGGACATGGAGAATGCGTGAATGATGGCCTCATCAGCCTAGCGAGGCGAGAGAGGTGAGGGGAAAAGAGAGACGAGTGTGGGAGGAGAGCAAAAGGGAAGAGAGGAGGGAGTTTCACGTGATAACCTCACATACCTACATGGGAGAGGGAGCTGAGCGGAGTGGAAAGGAGAGGTGAGGAGAAGGTTAAGCCTTCGCGTTGGGGAAAGAGACAGAGGTCAGCGTGGAAGAAGGATAGAGACGGGAGGAGGCGAGAACACTAGACCGTAGAGGCATTTCAGAGGAGTGTATCTCCCATGACATCATCTAGGAAATGATCTGGCCTCTTGCATGCATAGAGTGTGTGTGAGAGGGAGGCTCCACTAATTGAACTACTGTGGGTTGTGGGTTGTTTGTGTGTGTGTGTGACCCGTCAGTGCGCTCAATCCTACGCTAGTTAGCACACACCCTGACCTCGACAGTCCTGCACCCATGCACCCTAGCAGCATTTATTAGACCTGCGTTAAACAAGCAGTTATTTTTATTGCATGCAAACATGCAGTAGCCCACGTATTCTCACATTTGTTCTCAAATGAACGATGAAAAAAAATATTTTGTTGCATCTCCCATACTCATACTGTGTTTGCAGTATGCAGTCTGTAGTGTAAGTGTGTGTAATGGGCTTCTAAGAGATCAGACAGACATGATAGTATGTGTGCGTGTGTCTGTGTAATCTATATACCTGTCATCTGCACAGCAGACCAGGGGCCAGGTAGAGGCTGCATTTCATAAACTGTCAAAACTTCAAACGGTCCCTCTGCAGCGCTGAGCCGATAGACACATGCGCTACCTCTCTCCCCTCGGCTTTTACTGCCACACAGGAAACAGACCATGGAAGCTAAATCACTGTCATGACAGTTGAGCTGCTATCACAGATTGTAGGAGAGGGCCGGGAGTCAAGAAGCATACCTTAGCTTAGCTCTCCACTCTACTGGCTGGTTTCCGAGACAGGGAAAGAAGATAGTCATGATTTCAAATATGTCAATAAAGAATTCACACTGAAGTTCAATTCGGTTTTGATTGTAAATCAATGTGCAGTCCGATTTAAAGGCAAAATCCACCCTGAAACATTTTAACTCTATTGGCTGTACCTTGTACCTTGCATTCATGGGTCCGTTTGTTGTTTGGTGGTATATTTTTCTTCTGACCAAACATAGACAATGTGCATTTCCATCAGAGCTACAATGGAGTTTGATAGCAGAAACCATCCAAAACATCAACAGCAAACAGATTTTGGTGTCAGTACCAGAACCAAAGAGCAAGGGCTTCTTTCCATACTCACCATTTTGCACTGACATTCAACAATCATACAGGGAGAAATCCATCATAGAAAAGGAAGAAGTAGCCTCAACAGATCATAATGCAATGCAGCTGCAAGACATTGCTATTACTATCATTATTAATCTTTCTACTTACACCTAAAACCAAAGGCTGGATAGAAGATGTTCCCTAGGGCATGTCAAAAGGCATTCTGGGAAATGTAGGGAATGAATAATTGAAGTAGACGAAGCAGGTTGAGGGAAAGTGGATGTAATAAAAAGTGAAATTTCAAAACCTCATCACAAAATAATAATAATATTTTTTTTACCTTTAAAGATATTAGAGCAAGTTTTGACAAGTTATGTAGAGGTTTTGTGATTATTACCAAATAGGTGTATGAGAATATTAAAACCTGGCTACAGAATGAATGTGTGCTGAAGAAAAAAAAACATTTTTTTCTGGTTGGTTGTGCTCATTCAAGGAAGGACCATGAACTTTGCTCAGCATTTTTCTTTGAGTGACATTCCAACTGAACTCGACCTCAAAACACGTCTAACCTGGAGCAAAATCCATGCATTGATGAATACAGAGGTAGAGGAGATAGTGAAAAGATTTAAACATTAAAAGAAAGTGAAGATGATGTAGTTGGGACAGTAGAGGTGGGCAACAGACTGTGAATTTGGAAAGTGATTTAGCGCTGACTGTAAGCTGTACTCAATGAATTATAAGTGGGTGTTCAACATAATATCCTGATCCGAACCTGAGATTTGAAGATCAACAGTAGAAACCAACAGATAAACACCCCTGAACTGACACTAGAAGATGAATGCATCAAGTACCACAACAGAGGTGACCTCCTTCCTATGCCAGGTAGTTTCCAGTGGGTTGTTTGGCTTGTGTACAGGCCGGCCTCTTTCACCTCGTAGGGAGAGCGAAGGGGACATGTGTTCTGCCAGTTCCCGCTCTCTCAGCACCCACACAGCCCACATTCCCCTCACGGGTGCCATAGAAGGACACAAAGTTTGCCATCAGACTTAGAGGACATGGAGAGACCCCAAAAATGGGCCAGGTTGTCCTGAGAATGGCAGGGAGGAGGAGACATCTAAGGATGGATGATTGGATGGATATGAGTCATTCATTTTGCACATACAGCACATTTAACACACACATTTAACACACACACACACACACACACACACACACATTTAAAAGGGTTATAGTTTAATCCTAGTTTCTGCCTATTGCGTGAATTTGAAAAATGCCAAAAAGTGAAAGAATGGAAGATGTACAATCACGTGCAAAATTCTGTAAACCACCAAAACACTTTTCAGTCAAAGGTTTGAAAAAAGCTTTAAACATACTGTAGATAGATACATGCAGAAGGCATGTACACACACAACTGTCCTTTGCACGAACACATACATGTGCACACACACACACACACACACACACACACACACACACACACACACACACACACACACACACACACACACACACACACACACACACACACACACACACACACACACACACACACACACACACACTCACACCACACGTCAGCCGTGTCTGGTACACCCACACTGTTTTGACATCCGTTCTTTGCTAAGGTGAGATGGAAGCATGTCATCATCCCCGTCCTTATCAATAACATCACCTACGGCCATCCATCCAAGCGGTGAAGAGTGAGAAAGCCAATGATCCTGTGCCAAACTTCTGTAGGAATGTGGAGGGGGGGGGGGGAAAAGGCACCAAAAAAAAGCTGCTTCTGACTGGTAGCCATCAGCAATTAACACCCTCTTAGACAACGGAGCAATTTGTATGTCAAGAGGTGAAAATATTTAACTGGCACGGAGGCTTGCGCAACGATTGACAGGAGAAACCTCTTCCATTCCTGACGGGCGTTTTCACGGACTGTAAAGTCACGCCAACAGAGAGACTTGAAGCAGACGTACAGGTGATCAGTGTAATTATTTTGAAATTGAGGAATGAAATGAATGCAGGATGAATAAAGAAATCCTCATGACCCAAAGCTAAACATTATTCCACCACCTCACAGCAATGTACATACTGTATAGCCCTATTGTGTTTGCCTCCAGCGAGTCCGATCTGATTTATTTCTTTTAACAGCACATCAATCACGGTACACCATCACCGCGGCTCTCTTGCTTAACTTTTAATGCTTTTTCTCCGTCAAGAGTGGTCCTTACTGTACAACACAGTGTTTTGACAGCTCTTTGGCAGGTCGTGTCTGCTTCAATCCTCGGCTTTCTGACACAGACGGGCTGCAATGCCCCCCCCCGAGCAAAATTCCCCAGGAAAAACACGGGATGAGTGAAGTGTTGTTCCACGATGAAAATGTGTTTTTCTGCAGATATACATCTATAGATTGCACCTGTGCATTTGCTTAAGAAAACATGTTTTTCTTTCTAACGCGCACTTTTTAGCAGCAACCTGGAAACATAAATTCTTCTACATTCTTAATAAGAGTTGTGATTCATAGATCAGTAATACTGTTCCTCCGTCTTTAACCTAGCTACAGCTAAGCAGATATTTTTGAGGACACTGTCACTCCTCCTATGTAGCTTCTTGACCACAGCTATGTATTCTCGGTAACAGAGTAGAGCCCTGCCTTTAACCTGAAGGTCAGGACTACATGACACACGGCTTGACCACACGAGCACCACTGACATCATCGCTTTGACCTTTTTGCGTGACGGCAATTTGAGAGTGCCAATCGCTAAGGCGTCAATGACATCTGGCATCTGTGTAAGTATGAATACCAAGAGCTGCACTCTGGGATCTGGATGGCTCCTCTGAACGGTAGCCAGCCACGCTAATCCCACTTGGCATCGAAGGCACCCTGGTAATAAGAATCAATGTAGATGTTTATCGCCCTTCATGAATCGAGGAGCCACATTTAGAATCTCAAATTGAACGCATCCTCCAAGATGTGGGGCAACAACGTGCTGCTTATAGTCGGACCAAATCTCTAATTATTCTGATGTCAACTTGATTGTCTTGCCATACATCTGGTGAAGTCCACTTGGCTGCAGAGCCCGTTATTGTGTATTCATGGTAAGGATGGAACTTTTTTTTCCGTCTTCCTCAACACCCGTGCAACAGTTTTGGCACTGGCACAGCAGTTCATGAAACTATTCTTTATATTCTTTTACATTCTGTCCTCAACGCTCGCTTTCTCCACCTCGGGGGAGACGCCTCGCTCATCCATATCTGCTTTTCTCATTACATGGGGAGTTTGCAGGGAAACCCAGCTCAGGTCCACTTTCCCCTCAGGTGGAACTACAGCAGACACACTCACTGTCCTGTCTCCTATACCAGTGAGATCATTGCTGTTCCTGTCTGTGGAGGCAATTTCCTGTGTACATTGCGAAGTGGAGATTTAACTTGATTTACATCAAACTTGCACTGAACTTCATTTTTTTCTTTTTCTTTCTGAGGCTTTCCCTCAAAGATGTTGATATTTCTTCATGCTGCTGTAAGCAAGCTTTGATGGTGAAATACACTCTGTGGGGGCCCTTTTAAACTTTCTGACTTGCTGTTTGTAGTTGTTTCCTCTCAAACATTCCACTTTGCATGTTAGTGAAAGCATGAAAATTTGGGGGGAGTTTTTACAGAACACTCCTCCTTTGGCAAGGGTCCCACCTCCTTCACAGACTCCAAACTAGAGCTGCACACACTCTCCCATCCACACACACATCTCTGCCTTATATGGGTGAGGTGACATCATCAGCTAGAAGTCTGGTGGTTCTCCACTGTATTTATTCACCTTTCATTGTCCTCATGACATGCTTGGAATGTCACGGTGGACACCCTGTGGAGAACGGGGCCCCTGACAGCTCTCATGTATTCTCAGTGGATTTTGTATAATGGCAAAAATGAGCTGAGTGCATCCATAGTGGGTAAGTTTCGAATGGAGCTTGTTTTGAACTTTTGGAGGATGTTTGGGCTGTAGATGAAGACATTTTGCCTTGTGTCAACTGCTATAGCAAATTTGGTTTCGTTTGCATTGCAAAAATGTTGTATATTCTATTAGTCTATTCCTGGGAGTGTACAGGGAGACAATGCAACTTTGCATTCGGTCTGCTTTGCATGCATTTTGTTGGCGGCTGAGATGAGAATGGGCATGAGCAGCATAGAAAGAAGCTGGGAGAAAAGGAGACCACTCGGTGAGGGGGCTTTGGTTAAACTTGCAGTGTGTTCTTAGTCTCTATCCCATCAGCAAGGATGGAAATAGCAGGAGTATTTGGCAGTTGTGGTGTAGAGCTTTGCCAGTTCTCATTGTAGTGACATGTCTAGCAACTAGATGGACATAGTTGAGTATTTGATCTCATTGCTTGTTCTCTACAACATAGCATACATGATCTTTCTTTTACTGGACAATATCCTAATTATCAAACATCCTATCAAATACTGTATCTGTCCTAGTATCTTAGAAATGGGTTGCAGTGTTGCACTGACTTCATAGACTGAAGTTTTAGTTGTAAGATTTATGTTGTCAATGCATACTTTTTCATGTTGTAAAATGTTGCATTACACATCAGTGACAGTTTAAATGCACTTGTTGAGAAAATTGTGTCTTTGGGATATGTTTCTGTGTATTTTGAGATAATCACTTCCATAATGAGAGCCCAGTCTCTCAAACGTTTCTGTAAAAATATGTCTAGATCGTCTTGTGATTATATTATGATTTAATGATAAATAAATGTTACACCGTTTGTAACATTGAAATCAATGAAAGACCAAACTAATGCATGGTGCCTTTTTTCTCCTCTGTCATTGTTAGATTGAAGAGGTTACTTGAGAACGAGAAAGCCTACCAGGTGCGGAAGGAGAAGGAGCACTCTAAGCACTTGGCCAAGGTGCGAGAGGAGCTGGTCAAGCTGAAGTCCTTTGCCTTGATGCTGGTGGATGAGCGCCAACTCCACCTGGAGCAGATGGACCAACAGAGCCAGCGGGTCCAGGAACTCAGCCAGCAGCTACAGCAGCGCGAGCAGGCACTGAGTGAAGCCAGCGGGCGTGCTCAGGAGGATAGCCAGAGGGTGCTGAGCCTGGAGGCCGAGCTTAAGGAGAAGTCAGCCAAGCTCACCCAACAGCACGAGGAGATGAGTGCCAAGCTGGCCAGTCAAGAGTCCCACAACCGTCAGCTTAATGCCAAACTTTTGGGGCTTACACATAAAGTGGAGGAGCTAGAGGAGGGCAACAGGGCCTTGAAGAAATCTGAGGAAGAACTGCAGGAGTTGCGGGAGAAGATCAGCAAAGGGGAGTGTGGCAACTCCAATTTAATTGCTGAATTGGAGAACCTCCGGAAGCGGGTGTTGGAGATGGAGGGAAAGGATGAGGAAATCATTAAGACTGAAAGCCAGTGTAAGGAGCTGAGGAAGAGGCTGCAAGAGGAGGATAGTAAGAGCAAAGACATTAGGCTGGAGGTGGAGAAGCTCCAGAAAAGAATGGTGGAGATAGAGAAGCTAGAAGGTACATTCAACATCAGCAAGGCTGAGTGCACCCAGTTACACACTGCTCTGGAGAGAGAGAAGGGCCTGACCAAAGAGCTCGCGGATGAACTTGTGGCACTCAGGATCCGAATGAAAGAGATTGAGTCTTCTGAGCTAAGATTAGAAAAGTCTGAGCTGAGCCTGAAGGATGACTTGACTAAACTGAAGTCATTGACTGTTGCTTTGATGGATGAACGAAAGAACCTGATAGAAAGAATGAAGTCAGATGAGAAGAAAAAGGAGGATTTGAGTAAGATGGTCAAAGTCGAGCAGGGTAGGGTTATGGAGGTGACTGAGAGATTGATAGAAGAGAGCAAAAAACTCTTGAAGTTGAAATCAGAGATGGAAACCAAAGTAGAGACTCTAACCATTGAAAAGGGTGAGCTAAGCACTAAGTTAGCTTATGAAATGGATAAAAGTAAGGATCTTAATTCTAAAGTCAGCCAAATGAAAAAGAGATTAGATGGGTTGGAGCAAGCAGAAAAACTATCATTAACAAACACAGTGAAATGTGAACTGGGAAGAATATCTGACCCTGCTAAGAGAGAAGATAACAAAGTTAAAGAACTGACCTTTGAAATTGAGCGTTTGAAAAACCGCCTCAAACAACTTGAGGTGGTAGAGGGAGATTTGATCAAAACAGAGGATCAGTATGACCTCTTGGAGAAAAAGTTCATAACCGAACAAGACAAAGCCAACATTCTTTCCCAGCAGGTTGAGGAAATGAGGAGTCAGATAGCACGGAACAAAGCAATAGAGAAAGGAGAAGAGGAAAGCCAGGAAGAAAACCTCCGACAACGATGCAAGAGAGAGGAGGCCAAAACCAGGGACCTGCAGGCCGACGTTATGGCCCTCAAGGAAAAGATCCATGAACTGATGAACAAAGAAGACCAGCTTTCTCAGCTCCAGGTGGATTACTCTGTCCTACAGCAGAGGTTCTTGGAAGAGGAGGAGAAAGCCAAGAACATGGGCATTGAGGTTTTCCATCTCACCAAAGAGCTGGAGGTGACTAAGCGTCATAGCCGAGCTCTACGGCCCAGCTTGAATGGGAGGAGAATGGTGGACATAGCCATGACATCCACTGGAGTACAGACAGAGGTGTTACCCAATGGGACGGCAGAGGAGGATACCCCAGCGGTGTTCATCAGGAAGTCTGTCCAAGAAGAGAATCACATCATGAACAACCTCAGACAGAAGTGCCTGAAGAAGCCAACAGAGAAGACTAGCGCTCTTGAACGCTCCCATTCGTCTAGTAGTGACCTAGGCATGAAGAAATCCTGGATACCCTGGATGAGGAAAAAGGAAAACACCACTCAAGGGAATAGTCTGGAAAAGTCACTGCACATCAATGGAGACGCCTTGCCCTCTGAACTGACCATGACCCAAAAGCAAGGGCAGCCTTTACACATCCGAGTGACACCAGACCACCAAAACAGCACGGCCACTCTTGAGATCAGCAGCCCCACGGGTGATGACTACTTCTCCAGCTCAGCCCCCCTCAGCCCCAACCCAGCCCAACCCAAGCCTAAAATCACAATCATTCCCACCCACTCCGCAGCCACCCAGAGGGGGAGGTCCACCACTGGACTTCGGGGCCCCGAAAGAGCCAAGTCCCCAGTCACCATCACAACTATATCCAGGGCCAAGTCCCCAGAAAGCAGCCGAGCTTCCTCCTCAGCCTCAGGAAGGCCCTTGTCCCCTATCTCCATTATGACAGTCAGTACCTCTGTAGTACCCGATAAATCTGCCTCTCCAGAACCCCAGGAGATGACCATGGGCCGGGCTGTGTTCAAGGTCACCCCTGAGAAGCAGATGGTCCCGATGCCTATAAGGAAGTGCCACACTAACACCAACATCATCACCACCACTGATGATAACAAGATCCATATTCATCTAGGCAACAACATCGGCCCAAAGATGGTAGTCAGGCCTGTTGCTACTGTAACAGAGAGCAAGGAGATGACCTTATCCACTGGGACAGTTCTGCGCTCCCCCCGCCAAATCACCACGACTGCTACCAGGACCACAGCCAGCAAAGTGATGAGCAGTATTACCATTACTCCTGCTACATCCAGCCCTTCCAGACCCCCACAAAGCATGGTAGGTTTCCTCAAGCTAAATGACAGCTGTTTTTCTAAGCATGAAAACAAGGATGACATTGGTGACAGTTTCATTTTCCGCTGTTAGAAAGCAATGATGGGTGAGGAGGCAACATTGTGGTGGTGTTTCATTGAACCTTATAATATGCTCTTTGTGGAGCAGATAGATAGCGTGTAGATAGAAGTGGCCTTATGTACAGGCCTCAGCACCACGGAGCTGTAATGACGTGGCATCTTGCCACCATGCTGTCATTGTTAGTCGTTATGCACCGTTTACATTCACAAACAGCCACACGAGGCTCAGTGCCCTCTCACTGACACTAAACAGCCTTGTACCAGTACAGCACACTGAAACATAGCCTGGGTAAACACTCACAAATTGAGGTTGAAGTAAAAGAATGAACAAATATTTAGATTTCTCACTCACGCAGTTCATATAATGCATATGCTCAATTACATTGTTTAGAATTTCACAATTCCCCCTTCCTGTAATGGGTTTTCACTTTACTCCATTATTTACTCTTTATGTTCCCCTCAAGTGCTCTCCTCTTTTTGTCTGATCAACTGTACCCTCTCTCTCCATTGTCAAATAGACTGGGCATGAAGCCCAGCCACCCCGTACAGGGCTGACCCGCATCCCAATGTCCAAGAGCCTGAAGACGGGGAAGGCTGTGCTGGGAGCCCTGGGGATCTCAGGTGGAGTGAGGCTGGAGTCACGAGCAGAGAGTCAGTCCATGAGGATAGAGGTTAAGAAATCTTCAGTGAACAGTGGTGCCTTTCAAAATGGAGGAAAAGGTTGATGGGCCCAAAGGAGAGAATGGGTATAAGAATCGATCTATAATTAAAGGTGTTGGATGGGTATGATGTGCTCAAGAATAGCACCAATAGATATCCATACATATCTGAACATGGTGCTACAGAGAGACAAAGAACAGTTGTGATAGACTAAGAGCTGTGCTGTGTCCTTATTCAACTCAACAATATAACGCTAGACATTACGGTATGCAGTGGAATGTTGTTGTACTTGAAATCAGGAGTATATTTTATATTTTAGTCTTTTGTGATCATCTGTATCATGTCAATTTCTGTCATTTAGACGGCAACTAATTCCTTCATATCTACAATAGGCTATGTACTTTGATGGGGGTTTGGGTCAAACACGACATCAGACTATGCCGCTACTAACTGCTTCTTGCATTAACGAGTGGTTGGTTCACCTATAATGGGTTTTGTTGATATATTTTGTAAAGATTTTGACACATCATAGGTCACAGTATTTGTTTTCATATAAGTGATGTTTCCTTTTTGTGTAAAGGATTTTGTAATGAAATGTAATTTAAATAAAATAGACTTTTGAAAGGGGAATGTGGCGTGCTCAATTTAGAATATTTGGAAGAAAATAAGTAACACAAATTATTATTCTCTGGACCCACTATGACTAAAATAGGGTTCTGTTTAACTTGCAAGGTGGCAGGATACACTGTATGTGGCCATTTAATTAATTTAACATTAATGTAGTCACAATTTGTTTTGCCTGCTGTGTGTATGACAAAAATAAATACATCTAAACAAATCATAGCCCTAAAATCCTATGCCTGGGATGCACTGGTCCAAATTCCCATGACCATCTCAGCAGAACACTTACTTGTCTGCCCTCCCAGCAATTAACAACTATCTCTACTTTAAACCAAAGAATAATTTTGCATCCAGTCAAGCTGATGAATTACATACATTTGCTCAATTGATCTAAGGAGCAAAACAGGGCAGTGTTATCAAACATGACTCTAGTCTGAGTCCTCACTTTTTTCACATTTCCCAAATTTGAAGAGAAGGCCCAACATAGGAATCTGAATTCATCAGCTTTTGAAACTTTTAGATTTACTATAAGAAAACTGACAGCTTCACTGTTAAAAAGCAATGATGTGTGAGCAGATGGATAGCGTGGCAGAAATGGCTTCATGGATAATGATGCTTAGGATCATATTTTTTTTATTTCAAAAAAATAAATCCATCAACATTGAAGTCTCCTAGGGGCGTGTTCATTATCAGCGGTGACGCAACTACTAAGTGGTAAACATACTATTCGCTCAGAAACTTCCTGCTTCTTCCTCTTGGCTCAGATTAGCCAGCCAGCTATCACCACCACAATGAATACGTTAGATATTAGGGATAGATAGCAGCGTAGTTACACTCAAAACAAAACATTTACCCTTTGCTTTAACGTTTTGCCTTTTCGTCTGGCGTGTGCGGCTTGACGAGGAACAGACGAACGGTCAACTAAAGTGGATTATTTGCTCGGAAGGCATTGCAGCCATGATGGCGACAAGCTACAACGCTAAGGAAGAGGACGGACACCATTCGGGGGCTCCGGGTAATGGTGGCGCAGCGGTTGTCAAAAGCAAAAAGCCGGACAACACTGCGTTCAAACAGCAGCGACTACCGGCGTGGCAGCCCATCCTGACAGCAGGCACCGTCCTCCCGGCTTTCTTCGTTATCGGCCTCATCTTCATTCCCATCGGCATCGGCTTGTTCGTGACATCAAACAACATTAAAGAGTTCGAGGTACAGTTACAGTGTCTATCTATTTTGCTCCTGCTGTAGCAGGTAACACCATTAACCGTGTAGTCGTAAAGATTTAGTCCATGTGTCGCTCAATGTTTTCTTTCTCGGTTAGCCCCGATACGCTCTCTCTTCTGTGGAAAGAAGGTTACGCCAAACTCCGTTCGAAAGCTGTCACTTAAACGTAGCCTTGCTTTACGGCAAAGGCACATGCCCTATACAATATGTCTCAATACTTTTTCTGAATTATTATAAGCCACTCTTCACTTCGGCATACATATAATACACCAAGCAGCATTTATTTCAGTAACATTTCAACTTTAAGAATTGGTTCGCCTATGCATAGTCAGTTATTCCTACAATACTCTTTAACCAAAGTATACTGTACTGTGGGGGCTGTGAGCAGTGCGAACCAATTCTAAAAGTGTAAATACGTGATTGGTAGATTATATGCATGCCGGATTGAAGACTGTCTCCCTTTGATTCAAAAAGGTGTGGATTTATACTTTTTATTGGGTTTGTACCTTTTAACGATAAGATCCCATCCTGTGCTCTCATCATTTTCAGATCGATTACACGGGTGTTGAAGAGAAAAGTCCATGCTTCAACTGCGCACACAACTTCAGTTGGAACAGCACAACAACATGCAACTGCTCGGTCCCCTTTACCCTGGAGCAACCATTTGAGGTGAGCTGAGGTCCTCAAACAGCTTCCAGTATGTGGACTCCGATGAATAATACATGCATTCAACTGATAGTGGTGCTCTGAGTAGACTAGAAACAAACTTCCCGTCCTGACACTGAGTGTCCATTAAGGCTTATTTGTGTGCAAAGACACTCAAGGTTTGGCTCAGACCTTCGTTGCTATTGATGAATCCAGTTTTAGAACATGCACTTACCGGCTCAGTGCAGCAGCTTCTTCAGAAGGCTGTTATTTATTACTTATAGAAACCTCTCTGCCAAAACTGTACTTACCTTTCATCTCAAGGGTTTTTGAATAATCCTAACCGATAATGTTTACTATGGCCCAGATTTGATTGCTAATTGAACATAACCTAATCTAATAATTTGTGACTTTAAAGTGTAGCTAGATTGTAAAATCCCGATATAACAACATCCATCTACTCTGAGAAAATAGTTATATTTGCTACATATGGAGACTTAGGTCACACTGGATGAAACACAATGTGATGAACATTTCACTATCATCTAGGCCTGTTGGTAGACTGTTACAAGAGCTCAGCTATTCCAGTTCTCTGTGTGGTGAATTGGTCCAGGCACAGGTGGTATAGCTATCCCAAAGAGTCACTAAAGTGAGATACCTGTTTTGTCTCCCCACTAATACACTCTTTCTTTGACACCACCTCTCCTGCCCTGCAGAGCAATGTCTTTATGTACTACGGCTTATCCAACTTCTATCAGAACCACCGACGCTATGTGAAGTCCAGGGATGACAGCCAACTGAATGGTGCTAAGTCCTCTTTGAAGGTATGTAAGGACGTGTAATCTTGGAACTCTTATTTTTCTTCCATTATGCAGAGATGTCAATAAATGCGTTTGATCAGCCTCTTGTGGCAGTTCTGTAACACTCAATACTATTTACAGGAACCAAGCAAGGAATGTGAGCCGTACCGCACAAATGATGGTCTGCCTATCGCTCCATGCGGGGCTATCGCCAACAGTCTTTTCAATGGTATGTGCAACTTGGCAAATAGCGTTGCATTTTTCTCTACAGCAATTTAAGGAAGTTGCCACTCCCCTGCTCAACCACAATCTTATCTGTTTCGTACAGGGCTTTTTAAAGATTTTTTAAAAAGCCTGCGGTAGCAGTTTGCAGAAGCTCATCTCATTTGCAGAAGCACTTCTTAGATTATAGAACAACCAGTTTAACCTGTGGGAATATTGACTTTCCCAATTTTAGCATGTTTTTTTCTATTCACAGACACTCTGGAGTTGTATTATATCGATTCCAATGGCTCAAGAACTCTCATTCCTCTGGTAAAGAAGGGCATTGCTTGGTGGACGGACAAGCATGTGAAGTTCAGGAATCCTGGGGGAAACAACAACCTCACTGTAGCTTTCCAAGGTACTTTTACCATACCGTGCACAGGGCCTCTTTGGCTTCTAAACAGTCGATTTTGCTTTAACTAACTTGGTTGTGTCTCGTCCTTCCTCAGCCACAACCAAGCCGGTGAACTGGAGGAAGCCGGTGTTTGAGTTGGACCCATCTGACCCTGACAACAACGGCTTCATCAATGAGGACTTCATTGTGTGGATGCGAACGGCCGCCCTGCCCACTTTCCGCAAGCTCTACCGCATCATCCAGAAGAATTCCAGCATGACCCCGACTCTGCCCAGTGGCAGATATGTCCTGGAGGTCACCTACAGTATCCTTTTTAAATTCCAGGCACAAACCATACTAGGGGTGTAATGATTATATCATCGGACGATATTTTGCCATCCAAAAACGTGACCATATGTACAGTGGAGGTGAAAAAGCCCTTGAGCCCTTGGCTGGATGTAGGAGGGAATCGGGCTGGTAGGCTGGTTCTCCACTCATCCGACACTGGCTGCTGCTTAGTGAGACTAATTGGATAACGGCAGCTTGGGAGTGATGTAACTGTGTGTGTGTTTTTCCCAATTTAAAGTCCTTATATAAAGCTGCACTAGGCATGAGCTTTATGTAAAAAATCACTCATCTTATTAGTCTAAATCACAAAGTGGGGCTGCAAAAGAGAAGGTTTGCCCTTCTGGTATGGTCACTGGTAGGAAATCTCCACCCACAGGAAGTGACGAATTGCAACTTAAGAGCGAAATACAAAACTCACCAACTTTCACCTCTCTTCTCTATTTGGTATCCTTCGGTCTAAAGCGGTCACAGACCTGCTCGCTTGGTATACATGAGCCGTGTAGTTTACTGGCGTCTCGTTACATGATTTCTGGGTGGTGGAGTTCAAACATTTGTTACCATTCATTGTTGTACACTTTGAAAAATTACTTCCACAGACTTGAACATTTTAAGCCTTAATTTAGTTTTGTCAAAGTATCTGTTTCATAATTGTGCCCAAGATGAGTGTATTAATATCAGTGCATCAAACTTTATTGTCACATCCATGCCTTATTTGGGGCGTCTTATTCACCTGGGTACTTCCAAGCTAGGTTTGACACCGTAAATTTGGTAGTTTGAAAACGACAAAAAACGAAATGTCAAAAAATGTAATTGCATATGGCATTGCAAAATAATTGGGGGAAATGTAAACTAGACACATAGACAGAAGTAATTTTTTATTTGCAGTCTTCTGTTAGGATGACATTTTTTTTAAAGTGTACTTTTAGCTCAGTGGTTCCAAGCATTTTCCTTTAACCATGTGTAATCAGATTACCCCGTGCGCAGCTTTGAAGGTCGGAAGCGCATGATCTTGAGCACCATCTCCTGGATGGGCGGCAAGAACCCTTTCCTGGGCATCGCCTACATCACCGTAGGCTCTGTCTGCTTCTTCCTTGGTGTGGTCCTGCTCTTCATCCACCACAAATACGACAATCGCGGCAACAGTGCCGATATTCCCCACTAACCACTTCCTGTATGGAGTTCCTCCCCCTTCTGCATGTCTGGGTGGCCCTGTAGGCCCCGTTCTGGACTGCTCATGGCTTTTAAGCCTGAACGCACTGGTCTTTGTAAATGTCTGTCGTGTGTTTGTGTGTTTGTGAGGGCAGCAGTCATATATCTGTTAAAAAGTTGGGCAAATATGTAGGACGGTTACGGCAAAAGGATGCTGGAGCTTTGGATTCTGTGTCTCTGTGCATATGGTGTAGCTTTAAAATGGCTACTTAGAATGCTATTTCTGGTCTTCAATACATAAATGTGTTTGATTTTCTTTTTATCTATACATAATCAGAGTATGTGTATGTTATTTTAACAGTGCTTTGCAAATGGTTTAATTATTGAAGGATGTATGTATTTTTAAGGTGAGTTTTTGTCCATATTATGTACTGTAATATGTCCTGCTGATGAATGTACCATTGTTTATCATCCATATACCTCTGGTTATTTCAGATTGACTTGAATATAGGAATCATCCAGAAATGACTTATGTGCCGGTATTCATGGGAAGCATTGCTGTTTAAGAAGAAGCATTTTACCCTTGCAGAGTCATAGAATATCAATGACAAATAATACCAAAAATGTGGTTTTCTTATCTACCCTCAACAGTTTTTGTATAGATTGGGGCCTATTATGCATAGTAATATTAATAATGGGAAATTTATACTATACCACCTTATCCAGTATTCTGTAAATTGTAATATATCAGGTAGCATCTTTCCAATAACAGCAAAGAAATTATTTATATTTTTTGACCTGATTGTTGAAGTCTCTTGCATACTTCTATGTGCAAATGATATGCACTTTACGTGTCACATTTGTTAAGCTTTTTTTCCCTCATTTCATTCCGCCCTCCTTTATCATATTGTGTTCTTATATAATTAATCATAAATCTGAGTAAATTCTTAAAATCTAAAGTTCATTGATTTTTATAAGGTCTGTAGAGTTGTATTAAAGAACAATTGGTCAATACACCAGTGTCATTTGTAATCTGATCGTAGGTCAAAGTCATACTGAGGACGGGTCAGAGTAGTATTGTAGATTACAGTAGCAAGGATGGTAATGAGAGTTAGACCAATATATCAGTCTTCCGATAAATAGGCCCGATACATAGGGCCCTTTTATTAAAAATCAAATATTGGCCAGTCAGGGCCATACACCTCCAATATGATGCAGATTGATTACATATTTATTGTAAAATTTAACAATACTACACTGGTTGTCCATGGGAAGCCCCTATTATTATGTCATGTTATTAATTGCACTGAAATGTGTAGTACTACGACTAATAATAGTAACAATAATTCTCACGTGACCGGATATGTTAGACCACCCAAAGGATTGTGGGAAGTCACGCTGTCAGTGCCCTTGTACTGTGCTTTCACCCAGTTGAGACAATTTAAGTGTGCCAAAATGTACAGACAACTTATGGTAAGACAGCAATTTATTGTATTCTAGTCAGCATAAAACGTTCAGATTTGCCTTTAAGTGTATCATCAATAGGTGAGTGCGGTGTAATTCAGCTAGTTTTTTTAATGTTATTTGGCAAATCTTACCAACGGTAACATGAACTATGCTAGTCAACGCTAGCTAGCTAGCTAGGTAGCAGTTTGTAGCGAGCGAACGCTAGGTATGTAACGTTATAAAATCAAGCCATTCGTTTCAGAAATAAAGATACTAAATGACAGATACGGGCTGTGTCATATAATCTTGTTATCGCCTGTATTGTCACTTGAATGTGTTTCACAAGGTTGCTGTGCGTGAACTGAACAGTACCTGGTAGTTGCGTGGGTCCAAGGTTGGTCCATTAATGTGGGCAGTGTGAAGCCCGTTGAGACTGTAACTGTGATTAAGGGCTATACAAATACATATGTGTTGATATGTGTTGAGCAACAAGATACGCATTGAAAATGCCCAGCCACTGAGCCAGATGAAAGCAGTTGACCTAATTTACTGTCACTGACGTGTTGCTTGCTTGGTATCACTATTTCGTCTGCCTCATAGCATAATTGCCTAAGTCATATTTTAAGGTTTTCAGAAAAGAAGAAAAAACACATGTTTCTGCCCCATAGAGTAGAGTTAGGCAGACAATTTGGCCAAAATATGACTTAGGCAATTATGCTATGAGGCTAACGATTTGATATCCTCTCTCTCTCGCTCTCTCTCTCGCTCTCTCTCTCTGTCTCTAAAATATGTCTAAAATAGTGTTTATTTACATCCTTTCCCACAGTTTACTGTGAATAGGTTACACCCCGTAACTATGAAATCTACAATTATTTGCTTGCACCTCTAGGCTCTTCAGCAGCTGTCCAAGAGGACCATCACCAGCAGTGCCCGCAGGCAGATGGAAAACACGGTTAAAGGAAAACAGAAGCTGTTTCAGGTAATCTCTTCAAGACCAAGACATACTCAGGGAACCAATGATGACCCTCCCCATTAGAGTCCCACCCGACCTTTGTAACAAAATTATCTGACTGCCTCTCAGACACAGTGGCATATTTGGGTTGTGGGAGCTCGGGTCTGACTTCCCGGTCAAAGGAATAGACCAGCCTTAAGGAGAACTGACTTATTTCTCTTTTAAACACTTAACAGGACAGGTTTGGGCAAAAGTTATATTGTGAAAGTGAAGTAGAGTTTGCTTATGATATGCTTTCCCATTCTCAGATAATGGGATCCACAGAAAAGTCACACATTGAATATTTGTTTTGACTACAGACTGCTTATCTGATTTTATGTCGGAATCAGTATAATCCATCTGAGCAAGTAGGCCTAATAGGGATAGGTATGTAGTAAGTAGTATTAAAGTAGTAAGTAGTAAAGTATTGTTCATTTGTAAGTATTTGAAGCGGGGAAAAAATGGTATTTTTCATTAATGGCAATGCTAAGTTAAAGTTTCTACTTTATTCCCAGGTTCTGGAGACAGAATCTAATGTTATCCTCTTTGTAGCCTGACAGATAAGTATCTGTCGTGGGTTTTTGCCCCTGGGCTGTTCAAATGACCTCTGGCTGTAGTCTGGGCTGGAGTTCTACTAATTATGCATGTAGTTTGCCAAATCGATGTTTAAATGCTGCAGGCTTTGCTGATCCCTGCGTAGCGCTAGAAATCATCATACTCATAGCTGACACGTAACCTACCCTTGCTTCTAAATCTCAGAGCAAATAGTAATTACTGCTTCCTTGCACACTGTACTGTAAGTCATCGCTGCTTTGCCGCGGTGACCCAGAGACAAGCTCCATGCGTATCAATGGTAAGTCTGCCAGCGAACTGTGGAAAACAGCCCATAATATTACAGGCAGACTTGTGTCATCCTCAATCTGCAACACACCGCCTCTTAATTGTTGCTATTCATCCCTACAGTTAAAGATCCACTACAAACTATCTGTAGGACCAAAAGACACAAAGTCCTTTACAAACCTCTCAGGCACGTCTGTGACTTGGTGATTGTATGACTTCTTTCTTTTCTGTTTGAACAGGAGGATAATGGTATGCCTATCCATCTGAAGGGCGGGTCAAAGGACGCTCTTCTGTACAGAGCCACTATGACTCTCACTGTTTTCGGTATGTCACCATTCATCTGAGATTTGATGAATCATGCTCACTTCAGATACCCCAGAATAAACATCTTTCTATGTCAGTGATGTGACCCTCGTGCTCTTATTGACATGAGGTTGGAAGTAAATTTAGCAGGTTGTCATGTAATCTGATGACTGATCGTTAAGAGTTGTTTTAGTGATTATTTTAATGCCTTGAATCAAAGTCTGCTGTCACTTTATTCTTAAATCTTTAATATATTTTCTTTATGATCTCTTCACAGGCAGTGGATTTGTTGTATATGAGCTGTTGAATGCAGCTATGCCCAAGAAGCCATAGTGAACCACAATTGGCAATTTTGATTTTACACACAAATGTAATACATAAACTCTCTTCTCTGTTGTGCAGATTTTTAATCTGGGAGATTATTTGTCCTATCAATAATGTCAATATGTTTCATATTTGGGATCAATATTTATTGATTGTACAATTAATGAGCTGCAGATAATAAACATAAAACAGATCTCAGTTGATGGTGTGTGTTTTTGACACTGATTCCTGCTGAAGCAGGTTGTTTGCCTGAATGCAGCTCCCTGCTGGTTAGGAGGTGGACAACAGCTTTGTCATGTCTGCCACAATTCCACTCTGATACCATCACACTGTTATATATATATATTCTTTTTCTTTTAAAAAAAAAGTTAGTTATACCCTCTTTCCCTCAACCTGCTCATCTACTTCTACTTCATATACAGTGGATATAAAAAGTCTACACACACCTGTTAAAATACCAGGTTTTTGTGATGTAAAAAAATGAAACCAAGAGAAATCATGTCAGAACTTTTTCCACCTTTAACGTGAACAATTCAATTGAAAAACAAACAAATCTTTTAGGGGGAAAAATAAAAAATAAACTTACAATAACCTGGTTGCATAAATATGCACACCCTTAAACTAATACTTTGTTGAAGCACCTTTTGATTTTATTACAGCACTCAGTCTTTTTGGGTAGGAGTCTATTAGCATGGCACATCTTGACTTGGCAATATCTGCCCACTTTTTTTTCAAAAGCGCTCCAAATCTGTCAGATTGCGAGGGCATCTCCTGTGCACAGCCCTCTTCAGATAACCCCACAGATGTTCAATTGGATTCAGGTCTAGGCTCTGGCTGGGCCAGTCCAAAACTTTAATCTTCTGGTGAAGCCATGCTTTTGTTGATTTGGATGTATGCTTTGGGTCGTTGTCGTGCTGGAGGTGAAATTCCTCTTCATCTTTCTAACGGAAGCCTGAAGGTTTTGTGCCAAAATTGACTGGTATTTGGAACTGTTCATAATTCCCTCCACCTTGAGTAAGGCCCCAGTTCCAGCTGAAGAAAAACAGCCCCAAAGCATGATGCTGCCACCACCATGCTTCACTGTGGGTATGGTGTTCTTTGGGTGATGTGCAGTGTTGTTTTTGCACCAAACATACCTTTTGGAATTATGGCCAAAAAGTTCAACCTTGGTTTCATCAGACCATAACACATTTTCCCACATGCTTTTGGGAGACTTCATGTATGTTTTTGCTAAATTTAGCCGGGCTTGGATGTTTTTCTTCGTAAGAAAAGGCTTGCCACCCTACCCCATAGCCCAAACATATGAAGAATACGGGAGATTGTTGTCACATGTAGTACACAGCCAGTACTTGCCAGAAATTCCTGCAGCTCCTTTAATGTTGCTGTAGGCCTCTTGGAAGCCTCCCTGACCAATTTTCTTCTCGTCTTTTCATCAATTTTGGAGGGGCGTCCAGTTCTTGGTAATGTCACTGTTGTGCCATATTTTCTCCACTTGATGACTGTCTTCACTGTGTTCCATGGTATATCTAATGCCTTGGAAATTCTTTTGTACCCTTCTCCTGACTGATACCTTTCAACAATGAGATCCCTCTGATGCTTTGGAAGCTCTCTGCGGACCATGGCTTTTGCTGTAAGATGCAACTAAGAAAATGTCAGGAAAATCCTACTAGAACAGCTGAACTTTATTTGGGATTAATCAGAGTCACTTTAAATGATGGTAGGTGTGTACTGACTACTATTTAACATGAGTTTGAATGTGATTGGTTAATTCTGAACACAGCCACATCCCCAGTTATAAGAGGGTGTGCACACTTATGCAACCACATTATTTTAGTTTTTTATTTTTATTTTTTCCCCCCTAAAATATTTCAGTTTGTTTTTCAATTGAATTGTTCACGTTATAGGTCACATTAAAGGTGGAAAAAGTTCTGACATGATTTCTCTTGGTCTCATTTTTTTACATCACAAAATCCTGGCATTTTAACAGGGGGTGTAGACTTTTTATATCCACTGTAATTACTGGATGAGGAAGAATGATTTCCAACCACCTTTTTTCAATTTTTCATAAAATACTTTTCTAATGCACAAAGTTAATACAGACACACAAAGATCTATTGAGTCATCAAGATAGTTCAGCAGGAAATAATGTGATATTAGGTTTAGATTGAAACACCCTGGCTTGATATGCATGGTATTTGCCCATAAGACATATTGCCTTGATAGCACTATAGGGAAATTACTTGTATTACAAGCCAAAAATAAGACCATGGATAAGACCATGAGATCAGAACTAACTGGTGAAAGCTGTAGAGTAGAGATATTTCAACCCAAAAGTCAGGTGAATGAGTGCAGTTATAAAACAAATGAGCAACAGACTTGTTCTGTCTTGCAGAAACAGCATAACGAAGAGGTGTCTGGTTTATATTTATGTAGGAATTTATTAAAACTGTAATAGCTGTGTAAAATGTTCATGTGGATCTCTTTAACTGTGTTTGGCACCAAGAATCTATTCGGACCACACCTCTTAATTTATCTCAGGAAAAGATTACTTTCACACAAGACCTGATTTTGGAAACGGACTGATCTGAGGTCAACACACTTGATGAGTTTCTTTTCACCAGTGGACAGCGTAGGAATTTTTCATTTTAGAGACCCATATGACAAAGGTCCCCTGATGAGAGATGAACGTTTTGTAGGAACGCACTTAATGCTTTTGGAAAACATCTTTAATCTGCTTCATGCCTGAGAAATTTGGCTTGCTTATTCAGCATATCCAAAATACAAATTGTACCTTTATCAACCCAATCTTTCATTTACAGGGTCTTATTTTTGTACAACACGTTGATTGTTCCACAAAACGTATGTGTGTGGGGGGAAATTGGGAAAATTATACGTGAACGCAATTTTCCAAGCATGAAGGGCTTGCCTCTGAAAGTTGGCACGCTTTATAGGCAATTTGTTGGGTTTTAAAATTATAAGACATCACAAACCTTAAACCACCACACTGATCAAATGAATTAGAAATGAAAAACCACGGGGAATCTATGAGTTAAGCACTGCTTTATCCGGTTGATTGTAAATGTCATCGACGGTGGAAACCTAATGCCCTGAAACCGCTCTCGGAGAACTTAGTAATCTTTCTTTTTTCCTCTTCACATATTCAGTTTTATGTTTCCAGATGAATTGACATATAAGGGAATTAAGGGCTGTACATATCTGTGGGTCATCATGAAGTAGGATATATTCAGCCTTAGAAAATAAAACATGTGCGTGAATAGTAAGATCTCTCTGTAACCTGGAAGTTTAGGGAAACTCATCGGTTAAGGATTTACTTATAGTGATCTTAAACCTATTCAACCCATCTCTCTGTCTTATTTAAATTATGTTCACAGACAGATGTTCACAGATATTTCACAGACCACAGGCCTTTGAGGAAAGGTCCAGGGCCTCTAGTACAATAGTACTAGAGGTGCTGCTCATTCTATTTAATACAGACAAGTGTCATCAGCCAACTGGCTAATGGTTACAAAATATTGCTTCCGATCTTAATTGCCTCAGTGTTTGAGAGATTGAGGAGTTCAGCTAACTGGAATAGAAAAGGGGAGATTGGGTATCCCTGTCTAATGCCTCTATTAACTTCAAATCGGGCGGAGGTGCCTGTAGCTAAAGACACACTGCTATTGATTTTGGTATAAAATCTGTGCTCAACAGTATTGAAGGCTTTGTAAAAGTCCAAAAACAGTGTAAGTGCCTTCTCATCAATCGTCTCCCTATAATCTAAAATATCTAAAACAAGACGGTATTATTTGAGATGTGCCTACAGAAATAATTTCATTCAAACGTGATTTTAATCTTTTGGCGTAAAACAAGGCAAGCTGTTTGTAATCTGAATGTAATAAAGCAGTTGGTTGCTAGTTATTTGGCTCGGGGAAGAGGGTGATTAGACCTTGCCTAATTGAGTTAGTAGACTCTACGCATTCTTCATGAACTGCCAAAATCATTTGTTTAAGGCTATCCCCAAAAGAAAACCTCTAAAAATCAAAAGGTAATGCATCTGGTCCTGGACTTTTATTCATTGGGGTTTTTGTAATAATGGAGCCTAGTTCTTCTACTGTCACTGGATATAAATGGATATAAATGTGTGTACTTTATCAACAAATCATTAAGAAGCATACAATTTTTTTGATAAAATATAGAGACAAATACAGATATAAATCTTTCATTATTTGTTAGAATGTTATCATAAAGAGAATTTTTGTTTGTCTCCATTTTGCTCCAAACCTCCTTATCCTTACCAAAACCTCCTTACCAAAATCCTTATCTTCCTTACTTGGTATCTGTAGGTGTAACGCTAATATCCTTATCAAATCTAAAATTCCTGACATTCAAATGTTCCCATTTTATATCTGTAGTGATATTGTCCATTGTTTTGAACTGATTGATAATCAGCCAAACCTTAATGCCCAGAGAGTAAGAGGATTGCTGCAAGAGGGAAGAGTTAAGTTTCCAGTCCCCTGGACTTCTCAGAGAGCAACAAATCAATACCAGCATGCTCTGTTAAGGAGCAGGAGAAAGGTCAAAGGTGCCAAAGACTCAACAACAAACCAGAATCAAGTCAATCTTTGATCTTTGTGACATGTCCATGATTCTGACCTATGTGAATAAAGGATTTAATTGTCTAAAAGCGTTGATAAGAGATACTCAAATAGAAAAACCATGTATTACAGGATTGTTTACATTACCTCTTCTTGGAGGGAATCACATACATAAGTTGTGAGCCTCTTTAAAGTCTCCTCCAACAATAACAGGCTAATGGGAATGCATTTCCTTGATCCAAAAGCTTTGTGGATGGGGTTTGAAAGAGAGCAATGTCCGAGGTAGTCACATTAAAGCGATAAACATTTACTAAAAGGAAAAATGAATCCCCGTATTTCACAACAACCAGAATACATTTACCCTCAGAAGAAAGCTCTAAATGGACTATGGCTGTCCATTAAAATCAAGGTTGAATAAAATGGAGACGCCACCAGAGTGATTTCATTTGGTCAATTTATGTTCAAGAAAGAGAAACAAGCGACATTTAGTGTGTTTACATGCACATTAATATTCCAAATAGTCTTATCCCGGCTAAGGTCTAAGTCAGGATATGGCGTTTACATGCTGTACTGGTTATAGACATATCCCTGCTGGCATGTTGAGGTTTTTTATATTTGGGTTATGGACTTATTCCGATTACTGTAAACACGTAAACCTGTGTCAGGTCACATCCTACATCTGGGATATAGGGCATAATGGTGCTAAAATAGGAGTCTATAACTGGTCTAGTCATTATTGAGAGGGAAAACATCACATTTTAACTGACCAAACGCCAGTGTGTAAATGTGTATTTCTTTGTTTCGACCACTAGAGGGCACCAAAAAGCAACAATCAGCCTGCAACGCTTTCATTTTGGCAACGGATGGACAGGGTAGGGAGACTCTGCCATTTCTATTAGTTTTATTAAACAGAGAAGTGGTATTTTCTAGGAGAGCTGTGATGTCGCTAACAGCAGATAAGCTGTACAAAAACAGGGCGAAATAAACGGGATATTAACGGGATATACTTTTTTCTTTCTTTTGGCATCTTCAAGGCAAGAGAAAGACCTGATAATACCAAGAGATTTAAAAAACGGCAGACAATTAAGTGACCAAATTAAAACGGTTGCCTGATGCGCTTACTGATTAACCAAACCAAACTATCCCCCCCAATCTCTCCCGTCTAATCATGATCCCACTGTGTATTTAGTTGGGCACTGATTGGCTGATGGAATCGACAAGCCAAAGGAATGCAGAGAAAAATGCACTTTCTAAAAAAAAAAAAAAAAAAGTGCATGCGTCTGAAGGAGTTGGGGGTGGTTGGCAGTAAGAGAGCCCTATGTTGGTAAATTGAGAGTTGGGAACTGCCCCCCCGTGTTAAGTAGCCGATGGTGGAAAGATTCTTCCCACTTGGAAAGAGGCTTTTCCTCCTTGGACATCTGCTGGTGGAGCTTCCAGTAGCCAGAAGAGAGCAGACAAGGCTCCTGAAATTACTCTGTCAGTTTCCAGAGGGGCAGACTTCAGGGACGCTGCTCTGACATTTGGTCGGTTGATTTTTCTGGGGGATTGAATAGGTGAGTAGGCTGACTTTTATGTAGAGGTTATTATTTACACTTAGAGAATTATTTTACTTTCATAAATGATTGGATATAGAGAAGATTTAAGTTGATTTATTTCAGACGCATTTTGTAACAAATTGGTCGTTTCTGTTTCTTTGTGATGGAAATAGCTTGTGTGGGTCTTATCAGGGTGTTGCATTATTTACTCATTTTTTATGGATTTTAGCTGAATTAAATAACTGAGTCGGATGATTAGAATTCCAATCATTTTATTGATTTGAATTGAAAATGCTCCCACAAACCATTGGATTGGAATGATTGCAATGTGGAAATAAATCAGAAATAAACCGGAAATTATACATGCACTTTCACAACAGCAGGGTCGGGATAGTGTGTGTATAATGTCTAATTTCGGGGGTTTTGATGAGTTGGGCTCCTTGTCCCCTACAGTCAATTTGGCCCCTAAGTGCAGTTTGCGTCTTGGTGCAGCAGGCGGGGCGCACAGCCTATGGTAAAGACTACAGAGCTGCATTCACACTGTACAGTCCATCAGTATGGAGGTGAAGGACAGGGCTATACTCGGAGACCAATATAAACTATAGTAATCCCGTAATGACACAATAGAAGCACAGCAAAACTTTAACTCTGTATAGCAGTACCAAAGTCGCTATAGGAATATTATACACTTTTAAAAATATTTGAATTATTTTGAAGTGAACCGCACAAAAAGTACCATTGCCAAGCCAGCCAGAATTAGAAACAATAGGTAGTTCCGGTAAAAAAAATAAAAAAATAAAACCCTTATTGATGAATACGTTGCGACGTTTTTCCCCCCCAGTGATATGAAGTAGACTACCACAGCGCATAGGCGTCAGTTGGGTATGCCACTCGCGAGGTGTGGCGCTCGCCCTGCCTTAGCAGAGGAGAGTTCACATTTGATCAAGGAGGGGTTTTTAAAAATATATATTTTTTAATAAAGTCGAGCACAAAAAACAGCAGAAATGTATTTGGAAGTGAAGTCTACAACTACACATTTATATCAGGGAAGAATTCAAAACCGATGTTCCTTCTAAGCTGTGTAAGATAAACTATGTAAGATAGTTTGGTGACCTGAGTCTAAGTGTCAGTTAAATAATTGATATAACATCCTGTCAGTCATCGGTCTCTGAGTGACATGCTGACAAGTGATATCAAATGGGGGGACCTTGCCATGCCTTAGGGTTTAGTGAAATGATGCCCTGGCCAAATTGAAAATAAAACATGTATAAAAGGTGGAATCTGTAGTAAATGAAAGTACAATCACCCCCTGTTCAAAAAAGGTATTTATTTATCTGTAGGATTTTCTTTTATGCCCCAATATGTAATCGTTCAGTTTTTACTTTGAAGGCGAAATACCTTAGCTTCCGGTCACACTCTAAATCTGGCTGGCTTGACGCAGCAGTAAACCCTAAATTAGACATGAATTTGTCTCTTGGCATGCGGTCCCCCGGTCGCCCAAAGTTGATGGATTCAGCTGTGTCTGACTCGTGACTGTACGTCCTCTGGCGCTCAGAGACATGTTTCTCTCTCTCTGTCCTCAGTCTGATTCATGCGCTGCTGACCCTCAAGGGCCAAACATGAAGATAGGGCTGGCGCTGGCCACCGCTGCCTTCCTCGCAGCTCTGCTCCCCTCCGTAGAAGCTCAAGGTAAATGAGACCACCACAACTCAGTCCACTGACACACCATCTCTCTCTCTCTCTCTCTCTCTCTCTCTCTCCCTCTCTCTCTTTCTCCCCCTCTCCCTTTACCATTGATGTCACAGGGATTAGGTGTTTTCCTTGTTTTTTTTCTTAAGTCAGAGAGCCATCACGTGGAAATACTGCAATAAGCATCTGTATTGGTCACCTGAATAAAGTTATTCCCAGTTTCCTGTGTATGCTATTTGACTGTGTGTGTATGTCAGACCTACTGACTTGTACTTCTGCTCATTTCCTGATGTTTGTAATGCTTTTATCCCCCACTTGTAGCCCATTTTGTCAGATTTATCACTAGAGAATCATTGCCGTCTTTGATGTAAAATCCAAATCCAGATCCCACTGTCTGCCATTTAGGCTGTAATTTAGTTGGTTTAAACCAATACCCCGGTTAGCCATTTTCTCATTGGGATTTGGCAAAGGCAAGAAACCAAGTACACTGAAGTTTATTTCATTTACGATTAACCATTAAATGTCTTCAAACAGCGCGGCAAAGCACAAGGAGAAGAACAAAAGTCATTTCGTGGCTAAATGTTCCTCTGTAAGTGTTTTTTTTAGTACAGCGCTGCTGCTGTTTTAGATTTGGTTTTACGATAGCAAGGCTCTGCTCTCTTTCCAAAACAACATTTAGCAGAATCACGGCCAAATCCACGGCAATTATCCATAGAACTGTGAGATCTCTTACTCTCAGCGTATTCCCTTATTGGTGAATTGTGGTGTGCAACATGTTGATACACAAGTACTGTATTCAGTAACGGCTTTGTAAGTAAATTCAGTGTTTTTAGTTATTACATTACTTGTGTAGCAAAAAAAGCCACTCAACAATATACAGTGTGCCTATTTGGGATCACTGTTACTGCAGTAATTAAAGGCTTATTACATACTATGCATGTCATATGTAATATGTCATGTAATATTGCTCACAATCTCTCAATAATTTTGGCAAAATACGAATCAGACATTTTCCGTCCAGATAATACTGAATATGGAAATATGGTATGGAAAACTTGTGATTTCTTCCCTCCTGAAATCTCCCCGGCGGGGGGAGAGCAGCCTAACGTCTACTCTCATATATCTTCACTAACGGAATGGAAAGACGAAATACGAGAATCGCAAATTAATCCTCAGACAGCGCAAAGACAAAGAGCCTTTCTAGGGCTTCTTCTGCGGGCATTCGCAAAAAACGCTGAGTTGCAATCCATATGGAAAGTTAATATGCAGTAATGTTTAATGTCAGCACATGTTGTGGAATTACTTTGGCATCTGTCCTGCCTCTTTGGGATAGGCGGTGTTCTTTCCTCCTCCTCCTCCTCCTCCTCGGTCTCTCCTCCTGGCAGGAGCACAGGCCAGGCTGGCTGGCTGGCTGGAGGCTGAGGTTACTAGCAGAACAGTAGCCAGACTCTGGCCTCTGGGAGCCAGTGAGGGGTCCTTTATTAGGCCTTGGTGGGACGGACGTTCACATACCTGACAGGAGCAACCGCAAGTCCCAACACACCAGAGGTTGTTATTTTGACCGTCTTTCTCCCTCTAGTTTTTTTTTTTTTTTAACACAAGAATATATGAGGGAAGAAATTCAAACAGACTAAACATTTTCACACCTTCTCGTGATGAAAATCCTCAGGAGAGGGAAGATCCGCAAAAAACGTTCTTCCGAATTTTCCCATCCACCGTCATACTGCTTCGCACCTCATTGCTTTACCTACCTACCAACCACACACACACACACACACACACACACACACACACACACACACACTCCTTAATGACATCTCCAAGTGCGTTTGGTGTTGGAGATGAGTATTCGTGGAGAAATGAAGGGGGAAACCGGCCCACCCGGGCTCGTTGAGTTGATGTGCCAGGTTGGTGATCCTCCCATCCCAGCTTTTAAGTTTTTGGCGATATCCTGTTTGTCATCTGTCTGTGCATTCAGTGTGTCCCGAGCTATGGCTTCCTCCTCCAAGTGTATTTTAGAATGATATTCTTGCATCCCCTGCCCCCCCCCCCATCCCTCGTTCTTCCCTCAGATATCCCAGTCTCCTGCATGCATGCTTCATTTTACATCATCTCCATTATGTTCTGGTGCCACTGTGGAATTAGAGCCTATCTAGCCTCGTGCAGCAAGCCTGTCTTCTTTCAGTAGTGCAAATTACATTGCGCTAACCTCTTTCAGCACTGTAATTTTCTTGTCTTAACTAAAATCTGTAATCGTACATTGTTACAATATACAACTAATTTGCTATGTAATAGGATACTTTTTCAGCATGCCAACCCATTAGGATAACAAGTAGAGGTTTACAATCTCCCCAGTAATGTTTAGCTGGTTTTGAAAATAACACATTAAACCCTGATTATAACACATTAAACTCAAATGAAGAGTTTCCCTCCAAAATGAAAAATCGTTTTACATGATGATTGATGGCACAAAGTTAACTCCCAGGTTGTTTTTTTTAAATCAAATTGAAATTGCATTTTGGAAGTCAACTCTTCAAATACGTCTGTACACACTAAGTATTAACACACCTCTACTTTAACCTTAGATCACGCTTTTTTTCTAGTTGCCTACCCAGTGGTTGCATGCCCAGAACCAGCAACAAAGAATATCATTTTAAAATATGTTTGCCATCTCTGTTGCTGTGGTCCCCCACTGTACATGGAAACTACCGTCCAGTCCGATCAAAGTTGTTGAGCCAAACAACTTTCTCATGTACATGATGCATGGCGCTGTGATCGAGTCGGCTCGATGCGAAGGCGTGTCTTCTTGTCAGATTGTACCTGTCGATGTTTTCCTGTGTTCCATTTTTACGTGTCCTCTCAGCGGCCTCTTCATTCGGAGTGTCCCGAAAGTAGTGTCTCGCCCCTTCACGCCTTCTCACGCATTTGTGCTGCCAATGAAAAGAACGTACACAAGAGTCTCCAGCGACTAATTGTGTATTCTTTTTGAGAGGTTTGCAATGGATGTGTGCCAATCACGTGTGTAAAAGAGTCTTAACTTCACAAACAACAATTTCACGACACATCTTTGAAATATGTTTATATACTATGTATATATAACATATGGTGTTGAATTCCGTCAGTGTTACTTCAACCACTATCTGGCAACCTTGATTCCATTGTATAATCAGTAACTTGAGAATGAAACTATTGTTGTACCTTTTGTAATCAAACTCCAATCATTTGAATTTGTGGTTGGGGCATGCGTTGTGATGATTGCACTCAGCATGTGTTGGATGGTTCACTCAGTGTTTGCACTTTTAGTCAAGTTTGTGTGGAGTCGTGCACATGTCGTGTATTCCAGTGCTTGAGTTGCTGGCCACCGTGGTTGCGCAACTCAAACAAACGCCATTTTGCTCCAAAATGGCTTCTCACACTTTTTTCAGTGTTGTTTACGTGTTCTTTATTTGTCACCTTCGCAAATGGTTGTCAATTCTGTCCGTCTGTCCCCAACAACGAACGAGTCCGCTTCAGTCATGAAGCGTTTGTCGTTGGGATCAATGTGAATGCCTGATTGAAAAAATGCCTTGCTTTGATTTGATCAGAAATACAACAGTACGCATACACACGTTTGTGTTTGTCGTGTTTTAACATTGTTTTGTCTCTTATTTGCAGTGGAACCACCCTCAGACTTGAAATTTCAAATTATAAATGAGAACACAGTGCAAATGTCATGGACAAGACCCTCGTCAAGGATAGAGGGCTACAGAATACAAGTGATTTCAGACACAGGTCAGTATGGAGTCAACACTCACCTGAACACACCCTGAACACACTATGCCCCAACAGCTGCTCATCTGTTCTGCCACGTTGTGTTGCTTCTGTGAAAAGATGCCTTCAATCATTGTCACTTCAAACTCTCCGTTCCCTCTCTCAGATGAACCGGCCAGAGAGTTTAGCCTCGCCTCTTCTGCCACTATGACCTCCATCACTGACCTGACCCCTGACCTGGACTACTCGGTGTCCATAAACTCCTACGATGGCCCCGAGGAGAGCATCCCCATCTTTGGACAACTGACCAGTAAGTACACACTTTATACAGGGTTGGTTAAGATTTTAAGTATTTAAGTCATTTTCTCAGTGTTTACCACCATAAGTACGGCCACAGTCATCTTCTTTATTGTTTCCTGTTAGTTTTCAATGGAGCTGTTCATTATTGTGAAATTAAAGATAAAAAAAAATGGGCTGGGACAAACTCCTGTTTCTTTTTCCTGGCACCGGGAAACATTGAGATTTTTTAACATTTGAATGTTGAAATTCAGTGGCAATAAGAGAAAACCTTTCCCTTGTAATATTTTCATATAGCCACATGAGACGGAGGAAAATAGGGAAAAATCACATCTGTTTATTGAGGCTTGAATCACTCACTGTTTCTAGCTAATGTAGCAGAAAGATATGTGTTTGTGTGTATGTGGTTTTGATCCTGTCGACCGGCTTTTATGACGTGTTGATTTTCTTGCCTTTTTCCGCTGTGAAAAAAAGCACACATGACACACAGTGGACGGCAATGTGCGCTGCTAACGCTGCGAGTGTTTCCCTCTGTTTCAGTCCAGTCCAGTAACACCAGTGGACGAGTCAGGAGGCCACAGTCAGATGCAATCAGTGAGTATGTTTACTATAGTGTCAACCGAAATTGGAACAGGCCCTGTCCTCCACACAGCTTTCCAATTCCCCCTGCAGATTCACTTTTTTTTGGTCAATGTTTTTTCCATGGGACTTCTATCATAATTTAATATTTTTTTTCCCCCGGAATAATTTGGTCAGACCTACGTTTTACCTTCTGTCGAGTTGTCACAAGGCAAGCAGACAGGGGGTTCCGACAGTGGCTGGGAACGCACACATTAGTTTCCTTAATTGAAACCAGTCTGCACATCAAAAAGAAAAGAAAAAAAAACAGGAGAGGAAGGCTGGAAGCTAGGAGACAGGGGTTCTGTTTATGCGTCATGGAGTCAGAGGGGGAGGCGGGGGGGAGGTGCACTTTTAATGCTCCCATAATTCCAAGCGGAGTGTCAATGACGTCACGGTTCTGCCATCCAACTGCGAGTGTTACCCTGTTAAAAGATGGTGGAAAGGATTACACCTCTTGATCACTTGCCCCTTTCTTAACCTGTCGAGTGTCCAGTCTGTGGTGAGTGACAGGTAGACACATTCACTTGTTCCCCCACCATGTTGATCCTTCTGCTGGAAACTCTACCCATAGCTCCAGATGCTCCCAAGCCCTTATAAATGGTAAAATGCTCATAGCACTTTCACAACCTCCGTAATTGGGTGACTGACTAAACCCCTACTTTGATGCCTTAGTTTTGAAATTAGGTCATTGAATTTGGGGAAAAAAACTTTGAAGATGAGGCTAACAAGATCTGAGGAACAAAGTTTAGAGTCAGTGAGACCTAGGGGAATGAGGATTTAAGTCCATCCACATAAGTCCTGCCAATTATTTCAATAGAGTCATCTTAAATGTTCCAGAGAATCTCATCTATGATTTAAAGCCCACTAGGATTTGAAAGTATAAAACGTGACGGTGAAACCCCTGCTGATTGTTTAGTCTATGAACCCACATTTTTTTCTCTGTCTGCTGGAATGACTATACCATCCCACTGTTTGGCACTAGATCTTTTTGGTTGATATTCACTTTGATGTCAGAACGCATATGTCTGAGCCATCCAATTTACTGCCAGGGTTTTGATTTTATTTTGGCAGCTAAAACGAGAAATGTGCCAATGTAAGAATATTGTTCCAAGCCCACGGTGTTGCTGCCGTACCTTGGCACCTTAGGTCTCACCTCACAATACCATATTCTAGCGGCACATTTCTGGCCTAGTTCTGAACACAAATGATGTGCCTACATTTCAAGTTTTTCCATCGATCACGGCCCAATAGTAAATCCAGACCTAGTCCTAATCTGGATCAAGGACGCTATGCAGTTTTGTTGATCACTTTTCTTTATGATTACTTTATGTGACTCTTGGTCCTCTTTCTCCTCCCTCTATCTCCAGAGTGTTCAGTCAGTGCGATAGCAGATTTGGTCTTTCTTGTGGACGGCTCATGGAGCGTGGGCAGGGAGAACTTTAAGTACATCCGTAGTTTCATCGCCGCCATGGCGGGGGCCTTTGACATTGGTGATGAGAAGACCCGAGTGGCTGTGGTTCAGTACAGCACAGACACCCGCACAGAGTTCCCCCTCACCCGCTACTCCAAGAGAGGAGACCTGCTCCGAGCCATCAGCACCCTGCCATACAAGGGAGGAAACACTATGACAGGTAAGGCAGTCATTATTGGACCAATACAACAGAGAAGCAAGATGGAAATGCCTACACTAGATTTCCAGGCTCCACAACAACAACAATCTTAAACAATCTTAAATCTGGACTGGCACAATTTTGAGCCATAGTATGCCCTTATATCTTAAACCTGGATGTATACATATGCTTGCTGTCTCAAGGTGATGCCATAGATTACCTGCTGAAAAACATCTTCACGGAGGCTGCTGGATCCAGGAAAGCTTTTCCGAAGGTAGCCATGATCATCACTGACGGAAAATCCCAGGACCCAGTGGAGGAGTATGCTAAAAGACTTAGGAACATCGGAGTGGAAATATTTGTCCTAGGTATGGTTTATTATTCAGTGTTTTGTTTAATACTGTTCTCCCATGTGAAAAGTCTGCCTGTTCTTGGAAACCGCTCAATTTTCCATTGATCTTTGGTTGGAAGATCAGCCTTTGTAGAAGTCAAGAAATGTTTTTTCTAACATGCGCATTATATTACAAAACACTGAACTATCGGTGCTCTTTCACCAGGTAATGCAGCTAGTGAGTTACAAGCTTGTGACTTTGCATTGTTGTGTTTCATATTTCACAATTTAGGCATCAAAGGAGCAGATGAGGATGAGCTTAGGGAAATGGCCTCCACACCTCACAGCAAACATGTGTACAACGTGCCCAACTTTGACATGATCCAAGAAGTACAGAAGCAGATCATCTTGGAGGTGTGTGCCGGTGTTGAAGACCAGCTCAGCTCTCTGGTCAGTGGAGAAGAAAGTAAGTCAATTCATCTTTAATTTAATGAGTTTATCAAGTTCAGTATTACATGACACTATGCTCTAATGCACCTCATGGGAAGCATTGTCATTGTTAGCATCAATGTTCATGTTCATGTTCAAACTACATTCTAAACAACTCATCGGACCAAGTGTTTTAATCTATCCTATCTCATCCACCACAACTCTTTTTCATTTCCTGCCATCTCTCCTTAGTGGTGGAGCCAGCCTCTAACCTGCAGGTCACAGAAATTGCCTCCAAGTCTATGAGGGTGACATGGGACGCCTCTCTGGGTGATATCTCAGGCTACAAGCTCACCCTTGTCCCCATGCTGCCTGGCATGAAAAGACAAGAACTGTATATGGGGCCCACCCAGACATCCATCAATGTCCGAGACCTTTCCGCTGAGACCGAGTACGAAATCACCCTGTACGCCCTGAAAGGTCTGACGCCCAGTGAACCCGTCATGGCCATGGAGAAGACGCAGCCTGTCAAGGTGTCAACAGGTGAGGATGTCTTATCGTCTTTCTGTGTCTTTTCTTATGTTAGACACTACAGACACACACACCCCCCTGTGTTTCATAATGGAGTCCATGCAAGATCTTTAAATAACCTGTGGTTTCCTGTCTTTACCTAGAATGCTCTCTGGGAGTAGATGTGCAGGCTGATGTGGTCCTACTGGTCGATGGGTCTTACAGTATCGGATTACAAAACTTTGCCAAGGTCCGTGGCTTCCTGGAGATCCTGGTCAACTCCTTTGACATTGGACCTAACAAGGTCCAGCTTAGCTTGGTCCAGTACAGTCGTGACCCACACACTGAGTTTGCCCTCAACACCCACCATGACATTGGCACTGTGGTCAAGGCCGTGCGCACCTTCCCCTACCGTGGAGGCTCTACTAACACCGGTAAAGCCATGAGTTATGTCAGGGAGAAGATCTTTGTCCCCGCCCGTGGAGCACGACAAAACGTCCCCCGTGTCATGGTCCTGATCACAGATGGGAAGTCATCTGACTCTTTCAAGGATGCAGCAACCAACCTGAGGAATGTTGATGTGGAAATCTTTGCTGTTGGTGTGAAGGACGCAGTGAGGTCGGAGCTGGAGGCCATTGCTAATCCCCCAGCAGACACTCATGTCTTTGAGGTAGAGGACTTTGATGCCTTCCAGAGGATCTCCAAGGAGCTGACTCAGTCCATCTGTCTGAGGATTGAACAGGAGCTGCTCAATATCAAGAAGAAGAGTAAGTAGGATGATATGTATAGACTCCAGCTGTGACCTAGACCTAGAGCATCCTATCGGTGACTTGCCCATGTTAGTACCTTACTGTAGGTTCATACTTTATTAGACACTAAACTAGCTTACTGGCCACCCCAACTCTGAGAGGCAGTAGAGCTATGGCTACTTTTCCACACAGTGGTAGCATGACATCACTCTGCACACTTTGCTTATTGATACAGATGCCTGTAGTCCTAAAGCACAGAGCAATTAGTAAGCTTAGCATTTCACGCTTGACACCTTTAAAATATGTTTTAACCTCATTTGCTGAATGTGCACAACTATCCCAGAGCAGTAATAGTAGGCAATGCAGAGGGGAGTAGTGAATGAAGCAGAACTAGCCCCATAAAAATAACAGATGTATGGTATAATAATAGTACATTTGTAGATGTACTAGGTGGCATTCGTGACATGCTTTTGATGACATTTTTAACAAGTAGTCATGTTTTCAGGTCTGCTTGCACCCCAAAACCTGGAGTTCTCTGAGGTTACCTCCAGAAGCTTCCGTACCTCCTGGACATCTGCTGCCACCAGTGTCCTGTCCTATCTGGTACGTTTCCGCAAGGCTGAAGACGTCACTGGAGACTACATCTCCTTGGCAGTGCCTGGTGACACTACCACCACCATCCTGCCCCACCTTGTTCCCCTGACTACCTATGAGGTCAACGTCTTTGCTCAGTATGACAAAGGAGACAGTTTTCCTTTGAATGGTGAAGAGACCACCCTTGAAGGTAAAGGGAATTGACTAGAATATAATACAATTGATTTTCCTGACAACCATACTCTTGTTAGTCAAGGCGTGAACTATCACGCTACAAATAATGGTCATCAGGATGTGGATGTCTGGCCTCCATTTAAAAACTTAAAATCTCTCTTTTTCAGAACAAGGAACTGTACGGGGCCTACGAGTAACAGAGGAGACAACAGACAGTTTCAGGGTGTCATGGCAGGCAGCTCCAGGTACGGTGATTCGGTACCGCCTGTCCTACGTCCCACTAAGTGGAGCCGAGGAGACACTGCTGACTCAGACCCAAGGACCTGAGACCAGCATAGTTCTTTCGGAGCTTTTCCCCATCACCACCTACCGTGTGTCTGTGTCTGCTGAGTATGCCACAGGCATGGGGGAGGAGATGCAGGTGGATGGCACGACCAAGGAAGGTAAGTCAGGAAAACTGATGGAAAGTAAGAGGCTATTTGTTAACAGCCAATGGTGAACTGATTGATGTATAACAAAGGTTTCTTTGCAATGATAAGGAGCCAAACCAAATAGTCAAATTCAATACACAATTGGTGTTTTTGCTATCAAAATGGGCCTTTAATCCAAATAAAGTGGCAGAGATCATTTCACTGGCTTAAATGCTATCCAACACAAACTTATTTTATGCCTGTATATACTTCATATATGCTATACTTATCATAGATTTATACTGTGAGTGACCCATCTTTGTTTGCTTTCAGTCCGTGGTTCTCCTCGTGACCTCCGTGTCTTCGACGAGACCATATCTACAATGAAACTGTCATGGCAGGCTGCTCCCGGGAATGTCGTTCAGTACCGCATTGCCTACAAACCCGCCGATGGAGGCGATAAGAAGGAGATTTCTGTGAAGGGAGATATTACTGAGGCTGTGCTCAAGAAACTCCAAGCATCCACTGAATACGAGCTGTTTGTGACGGCTCGCTACTCTTCTGGTTTGGGCGAGCCTCTTCTGGGAACAGGAACCACTTTGGAAGGTAAAGGAGAACGTGACTTCTATAATGTCTACTTCTGCATGGTACTTATTACTTCTTCAGCCAGTGGGAGATGTAAGTGTGAAGAATGGCTTGAGGCCGTGGGCACAGTGAGTGGGTAGTGCTGAGTAGACAAATGTATTGTGCTCTGTTTCCTTTCAATAGGCAAGAAACCTCTGAGATTGCAAAGTATTTAGGGTATGCACATTTACTGAGTTTTTGTTGGTCTTTGAAACCATTAAGAATTTCATATTTGTAGTTTTTTCTTGGATATGATATCATGCATTGTGTTAAACTGTTAAAGTGAAGTCCGAGAATGGTGCATCTGTCATTCTTTGCAGTAGACTACATCAGAAAGCTGAGCTTTTACTTTGCAAGGTTGGTTGAGTATATAGGCTGCGGTTTGTGAGGAAAAGACTGGGATGTGGCATTTTATGTAATTCTTTTGGCACAGATACAGACTGTAGGTTAGGTTGGCTTTGCCGCCCATGAAGGCAGAGAAATGGAAATGGGTGGGGGGATGCTTGTAAACTTAGCAAACTCATGGAATGGCTTGGAACAGACGTAGAGACATGTGCCTGGCTAGTTCAGGAACCTAAACACTTCTCCATCTTGACCTGCCTAGGAAATATGGTTTTACAGTGGTTTATATTATATTTAAGGATTGTTTTATAATGAGCCTTATATATTAGACAGATCATTTGTAAATCATATGGATTTGCAATGCTTCTGATCTGTGGCTATCTAGGTAGTTGTTGTTAGGAGGGGCTCAACAACAAAGGCACTGTATCCCCAGAGAAGAATGTGTCTCTCCCCCAATCAGTTCCACTTGTGGCAGCTGCACCAAAGGTCACTGAACCACACAGGACAACAGCAGAGTTGCCCTGGCTAGACACTTTGATTCCACTTTGAAGGAAGGTAGCCTAGGGTCTGGTTTAGAAGAAAGAAGGACCTGTAACAGCCTATGAACTGAGTTATGCATTGGAGTGGGGATCATTTTCTTGGTCTAGAGATAAATAATTGTTGCCACAAGGTGGGTTGGTCAAGATAATGACCTAAAGGGAATTGGCCAAACTGATAATGAGGAGTGATTAGGCTTGGCAAGCCTCAATTATGACTTCTAATTTTCTCTGGGGGGGTTTGGTGCTAATAGATTAGTGTGGCTGTTGTTGTAGCATTGATGAAAAAAACTGGCATTGTGTTTTATTCATCTTTTGGTGTGCCAAAATGAAAACAATACTGTCACTGTCTTTTCCTTGTTTCACATCTCTGACTCTAAGCTTTGCTCAATATGAAAGTTGGAAGCAGCTGCCAAATTCTCTCTGAAAAGCAGTTTGAGCCCACTAGCACACCAAAGCTATTCTATTCATCATCATGGCAAGAGTGGAGTCCTTGTTTGTTAATGTCACCTCCCTGTACTCCGACAGGAGCGAGGTCCCCAGGGTCGGGGTGTGTCGCTATTTAACTGCTGCTATTTTGAATTCACAACCTGTTTGTTTACATTCTGCTGTGGGAAAGTAATGAGGAGGTTTTGATTGTGTAGATATAGCTTCCTCAGGTCCAGTCTGTGCAGTCATCAGCCATCACACTCCCACAGGAAAAAGCAGGCCGGCTCTGTGCTCCATGACAAAGCACTTTGTTTAGCTATAGCTCTAGTAGGCCGTCATGACGTCAGCACACCTCAACACTGATCTCATTGTTTTGAGTTGCCACTAGCTTTGAGTGACCCTCTCTGTGAAGTTGTCTATGTAGGCGGCAACTTAGTAGAGGAAAATGGCTTACACAGTAACATCCTTTGTGGCTAACATTAGACAGTAGCCAATATAGAAGCTGTAAGTAGGACTGAATTATAACATCTCGTTCAATCGGAGTGACTAATGGAAATAATTGCACCTCCAAAAGAGGTTGTCATAGTTAGTGCACCTCCCAAATGTGAAGATGACACATCAACATTGTGAAATATTTATTTTAGTCTTGGGAGTCTTGCCCAACATGTGCAAGGTGGTACCTCAGAGGAACTTCAAAGCTGCATGAGGTGTCTGTCTGGTCCTAGGGAGAACTGGCTGTTTACCTTCCTCCAGGGTGGGGCCGAGGGCAGGGCGAGGCAGAGAGAGAGAGTAGATGAGTAGAGGGAAGGGTACTTTCAAAACAGTCACCCAGAATGCTTCAGGGTGGCCTGGTGGTTCAAGAGATCAGCCCATAATGAGAAGGTCACATTCTGCCCACCCCTGCAGACACTGAAGCCCTACCTGCCCCAGGGCACTGCAGATGACCTGCCTTGCCTGCCCCTCTGGTGAAATGCATACATACAGACCTATTCTGCAATGAAGCAAATTCCAACTTACATTGCATGTAATTGCCGATTGAGCTCTAAATTCCTAAATAAAATGGTTGATTAAACTTAAACTTGTAATTAAAACATAATTTGCTGGATTAATCAAATAAATTTGCTTTAAAAATGGAAGAATAAACAAGTTGATATATAGCATTCCTGAATTAACCAACAAATAATCCCAAATTATTGTTATTATTACAGTTACCACATTTTTGTCAGTATTTGTATTCCAGTTGCTATCCGCTACTCTCAAACCCTTAAAGTTAGACGCAGAGAGTGGCACAACACCAGGTGAAATCCCAGCAGCTTGGTTTTATTTCCTCTCAGAGTGATACATTTGGAAACTGGGCTTTTAGGCAATGTGGCACTGCCAGTCTGTTTTCCTCCACCAGTCTAAAGGTCCTTTGAGGTAAAAGGCCAGAGACAGGCACCCCTGGCATCCAGATAGTGAGCTCTTCATATCCAAGGCTTAGATGTGTGTCTTAGTGAACCAAGAGCAATAAAGTAAAGGAAGTTTGAAGAGGAGTGCCAGTGCTGAAATGGCACGTTGAAGGAACTGTGTATTTCATAGAGTGATTTTGGAGGAGCTTACGGAAAGAGTACGACTGAATGAGACGCAGCTTATTTGGTTCTTTTACCTCACTGTTTCTCCCTTTAGACTGAGGTCCAAATTAGTACTATCTGATACCGATCTCATGAAGAAATAATGAAAATGTAAGGGAACTGACCACATGACCCACTAGCCTATCTAAAATCATTTAGCGCAAAACACGGTGCAAATTATGTATTGACCGTTTTTCCTACACAATTTTCCTTTGACGATTTGATTTTGTTTATGTATGACTGCAGCCAATTATCTTCAGGCTTTAGGCATCTTTGGCTGCGGATGTGAAGATCATGTCAAAATAGCCCTTACAGGAAGCCTCTTAGGTCATATGTGGGTTTTGGAGAGAAATGGGTGAGGCTTTGATGTGAATCTTGTGATCTGGTCTTGTCAAAGGGCTTAATTTGAGTGCAACCATCTCCTTGCAGGGTACGGATGTAGATCGGGTCATATTGAGAATAAAACCCAGATAAAGAGATTCTGAGTTGTTTCATTAGCTTGAATGAGGTGATGATTAATTGTTAAAAAAACATGCAGCCATCTGTAAGTGTAGCTAGTATACTTACATGATATTAAACAATTGACTTTGTTATGTTATTTACACATGCATGTCTTACATGCAAACTAAAAATGACCACATTGCTACGGAGCTTCAGCCAAGTCTGTGGCCCATCTGTTTCGTGTATGTGTGTGCTTCTTGGGAGTGCAACCTTCTCCTAGCTTGGCTTATAGTACGGATGAAAAGTGGGCCGCTGTCTGCAGAAGTCATTATCTCGTGATCTTGTTGCCCTTGGTTCACACACAGCCGGAAAAGTCAGTCTGTCAAGTTCATCCTTTGCTGTTTGCCAACCCTTTGGACAGAGCAGTCCGGGCATCTATAAGAGGCCCATATTGTTCTTGATGGTCCTCCAGTATCTGGAACTCTTCATTAACTCCTGGTCAAACGCATTACTCTTCATATCTAAGCTCTGCTCTCAAGGTGCAGTTCGCACTGCTTGGCAGGCAGAGCTGCTGCTGGTATTTCTGTTTAGATCCGTTGCTTGAAGTAGGTGCCAATTCATCTGTAATGGATGAACGCTGAGAAGGAGACAGATTGACAGGTCGACACAGCGACTGCCTTTTCTCCAAAATGGTTGCAAATCCAAGTTATCAAGCACTTAACTAGTGGCAGATTTGTGTTGCATCTCATTCTTTGTAATTGGCTTATTCATCAAACCTCATTCATCATTTGAGACCACCCAACCGCCTTGCGCTTCCTATGATTATATTGTCATTAGGTGCTGGCATGCAGGGAGTCAGGGGTTTGAATCGGTCTGTATCCCGGAGGTTGTGTGGGAGGGTATGTGCGGCGGTCCATCCTGCTGCGGTGGATGCAGCTTCTCAATGCAGAGTGTTGAGAGTCCATCTCAACAGGGGCGTCCCTCTCAGCCAAGCATCTGCTGGCCGCTCGTCACGAAACACCACCGCAAAAGCCCTCTACTGTATGTCTGTGCCTTTCTCCCCCGCTGATGGTCTCTCAGGAAAAATGAGCAAAGGGAGAGAAAGGGAGAGGGGGGCGACATCTGCAATTCTATCAAACATGCGTTTGTGGATCGGGTTTCTTCTGCTTCAGTGGAAAATGAAAGTGCTGCCGGGAGAGGCGCTGAGGCTGTGTGATTTGTGATTAGTTTTGCAGAGATTTTTCCAAGAGTCTCTGATTATGAAGGGAGTAAATCAGGTTGTTCAAACAGACCCTGAGGGGTTAAAGCGGAGGCAGATGGTTACGTGTCGGCGGTTTATCGCCGGCGCTAGTTCATTTTGTCCATCTTGTGTCTCGCCCACTTCCTCTAACCTCTGTGTATCTGCAGTACAAATCAACACCACCGAGACACAAAGCATTTTCATACTTACGACCTCACAGCAATGTCTTAGAGCAAAACAAAACAAAGAAATATTAGAGCAGTTGCTTTTGATAAGCAAGGCCCAACACACCTGGTAATGATACATGATGATATTTTCCATTCCCATATTCCCTACACACAAATATCGGCATGTTTCTAATGTCCTTTCTTCTAACTTGTATCCCACAGAACTTGGCTCGCCCAAAGACTTGTTGACCAAAGACGTCACCGAGACCAGTTTCGCCGTGTCTTGGACTGCGGCTCCCGGTAACGTCCGTCAGTACCGGGTCAGGTGGAAGTCTCTGTACACCGAAGAGACCGGAGAGAAGGCAGTACCGGGAGACATCACGGACACAGTTCTGGAGGGTCTTACCCCGGAGACGCGTTACCAGGTCTCGGTGTATGCCGGCTACGGCCACGGAGAGGGACAGCCGTTGGTAGGGGAGGAAACCACAGATGGTAAGTCACTTTAGCTCCTTTAACGCTTCCACCATACGCTCTGTTCGCCCTCCTCTCCTCTCTCCCTCTCTGTCTTTCTACATCCGCTCCCTGTCTCTTCTTTCTTTCTTTCTTTCTTTCTTTCTTTTAATCTCTCTCTCTCTCTCTCTCTGATCCTTCTATTATTTTATGAGATTCTGGGTGTCTCTGCCTCAGGTTATTTAAGAAGTGTGGAGCTAGCAAAAGTATGATGTAGGTCAACAAAACACACTATCATGCTGACACCAAAAACAGCCCCATTTTGTTTTCATATGTAACTGACACCTAAAGCGTGGCAGCACAGAGCACCTGGAATAAAATTGATAGTCAGTTCATGGTACCCTAGAAAACAGGTCCCAAATACGCTTGCTGAGAGAGCATGTTAAGATGACCATTTTTTCATATGCCTGTGAAGCTGCAAATAGACCTCACATCACTGAGCTAATCTGGAGCGCTGACATCGGTTTCAAAGATCCAGGAAACAAGGTTTAGCTGGAAGCGCCGTTTTTGGGTGTGATGTGGAAAAAAGTGTGCGATGTGGACAGTTACAGCTCATTCTTTTGAGCTGAGCGATAACATCGAACCATCGAGAAGGTCGTAAGTCTTTGCCTGCGTGCCGTCCAGAAATGCGCACGTGTGCGTCATGTGTACATACAGAGGTGACGTGATGTCCATCACACCTGCACCCACTTTTCATGGGAGAAGCAGATAGCCGCTGGCCTTTCCCTTGTTAGACTACTCTCAAGCTCAAATGAGAAAAGCACATTGGACGGAAACTTACATTTCTCCCCAATTGGGAGGGAATTTGTCCACCAGTTAGCGAAATGGAATGTGCAAACGGAAAAATATGTCCCACCATAGTTATTGTTTATTGATTCTGGGAAGCAAGTCAGGTGCTATATACACTGAAAACAGCCCCGAGGCAACTCCGGAGGCTCACATGGTTTATAACCGTGATCACTTTGCTCATACCTTCCCTGCACCCACCATCTCTCGCTCTCTTTCCCTTCTACTCTACAGAAATCACAGGTCCGTTTGGGCTCCGCCACACACTGAAAACTTGGATGAGCTGCGTTTTTCCGTTCATAAAAAATCTCCCTCTGAAGTAGAGCTGTCTGAATATTTTCCTCAGCTCAGGTTAGAGGGCTCTGACAATTCACACTTGCCCTTCCTGTTCTGAAAAAAAAAAGAAAAAACCCTCTACGGACACACGATGGAAAAAAGAGAACTGTGGGTTTACTCAAATTCACAAAACGTCTATGCTTGGCTCCCAAACCCACCAACTAAACATGATCAATCTTGTAAATGTGGGCCTGTTCAATGTATGCTCGTGAAAATCAAGCCGTTTTTTGGGTGGGTTTGTATTCACAAGCATATGGAAAATGAACAGATACCCTGATGAAAGTCTCCGAGGTAGCCAAGCGTGTTACTGTTTACTTTACCCACCAGCTGGAAAGCTATAGCGCTTACATATCCAAAGTATAATAGTTGGTTAAGCACACGTTCAGCACACATTCCATCTGAACAAGGCCCAGCCATCTACATTCCCCATCAAACAATCCTTCAATCACTTTTCCTCAATTGCTCATTGTGCCGTTTTTCCCCTCCTCCTTGCAGTCTCGGCCGCCGGCAGAGCGATAGTTGTCTCTGAGGAGACGGAGAAGAGCATGAAGGTGACATGGCAACCGGCGCCTGGCAACGTGGTCAACTACCGCGTGACTTACAAACCCCAGTCGGGAGGGCGCCAGCTGGCGGCCAAGGTGCCCGGTGGCACCACTTCCACTGTCCTGAGACGCCTTACTCCCCTCACCACCTACGACATTACGGTGCTGCCGGTTTACCGTCAGGGAGAAGGCAAAGCAAGGCAAGGAGATGGAACAACACGTACGTTGGTCTATCATTCACCACACCACTTTGCTCTATCTTTTGCTGTTGGTTAGGAGAGGTCATGAGGTTATTCATTACAAACTCTACACATCCATCACCATCGCACTGTGGGACTTACAGTAAATGTGCTTATTTGTTCTTCATCCTCATTTTGTCTAGATTATCGTAAGATTTGGTTTTGAATTCACCTAGTTCACCTAGTATCGCGTCCTTAAGTCAAGCTATGCATTTGTCTCTTCTCCAGTGTCACCCTTCAAGGGCCCCAGGAACCTCCAGACCTCAGAGCCCTCCAAGACCAGTTTCCGTGTGACATGGGACCCTGCCCCCGGTGAAGTTCGGGGCTACAAAGTCACTTTCCACCCCATAGGGGATGACATTGACCTGGGAGAACTTATGGTTGGGCCCTATGACAACACAGTGGTGCTGGAGGAGCTAAGGTGTGCTCTCGGGCTAAATCTCTCATCTTAAATTTACATTGTATTTCTCATTTCTCATCCTCAAGCAAAGCTTAAAGAAAGAATATGTTGTAGTAGATGATGTACAATGATGAAAATGATTGTTTTCGTCCTGCAGAGCTGCTACCAAGTACACAGTGAGTGTGTTTGGTATATTTGATGGAGGAGAGAGTATGCCACTGGCTGGCGAGGAGAAAACCACTCTCTCCGATGCGCCCGACACTCCTTTTTATGCAGGATCAGGTAATGCCTCTTCTTAAACCTCATATTCTGGTATCGGGCTGTACAGAACATGTGTTCTCAAGTTCATAAGATTAACAAGAATCATGTTGAATGCTGAAGCTAAATAGCACATTTGCTTCAAAATACGTCAACACCAAGAACTCAAATACCTTTAGTCTCTCTATTATGATCCATTTCACCACCTTTAAGGTAATGCAAACAGTGGAGCCATGTATCACATAGTAAATTTCTACTTAGGAAAATACACTCTAATCCCACGACCCGTAAAAAGCTGATGAGTTGCCCTAAATGCCTTTCCTCAAAGCTAATTGTGTCACGAAATAACAGAGGTAATGACAATTCCATCTGTCTGCCTTTCTTTTGCTTTCTTCATTGTGTCATATTGGGCTTTCGCTTTCTCGTCCAAGCACAGCCAGGGTAGAATTGACCCACACACGTATAATCTGTTTGCAATTATAAAATGTTTTACTACCTCGCGAGTCAGAACATGGCACGCAGTAAGTGTGAGGAGAGGGGAAAATGGTATGTGTTTGATGGAAGTGGAACCCGGAGAGGTCAGCTTGACCGTTCAGCTGCTAGCCACCCTCCTAATAAGGAGCAGATCCAGATCCAGGGACAGGGCTCAGCTCCAAAGATAAAACTGAAGGAATTGAGAGAATCCCACTCTTCCCAGTATCATCTACTGCCATAGATGGTTCCCATTTAGCCCCATGAGCTGTCACTGCAAAAAAAAGTTGAGCGTGTGATAGAAGCTTTCTAACTTTATCCCTAACTTCCTCCTCTTTATCCCTATGGAACTATTTTACACCAAAACCAATTTTTTGTAGTTTTATTGGATATTATTTATTTAGTGACAGGTAAATATTTGCTGTAATCCAGTGGTTCAATCCAGCGGGACAACGTCTTTCTTATGACTGTAACTGGAATAGACCCTGCAGGCACACGTTTTAGTACTTGTTCAGGCCTGAACAAGTTCTTCCCCTCTCTCTGTCAGTGTGAGTGTTATAGGCATATGTTTATCTGTGGTGAGGGGGGCTGGGCTTTCTGGGTGGCATGGAGATGAGCAAAAGAGCCTGTAAATAAAATATCATATAACCTGTTTTCAGTTGCAGACTGTGGCAGATTGCAACGTCTGCCTACCCCCCTATGCACATCTGCAGCCTTCTTTTAGGCACTGCGGATGGGATGCCTTCCTTGTTATCACACAGGTGTTTGGAAAACAGGATCAGAGGTGCTACCGCGCTGCTACGGAAGTCACAGTAATCTCTCACAAAGGAGGCCTCTCGTATATCATGGGTCGACAGGGGTGTTTTCTCCTGATTTGCCCCTGGGACGAGCTCATGAGAGGCTCCGACAAGAAAGACCAAGAGAAACACTGCCTCAACATGTCAGAAGACAAGAAGATGATAATTGTGACACCTGGGAAATGAATGTACTCCATGAAATGTATTAGGAAGAAAAAACAACACAATGTTTTCTGCTTTATTTTGAAGACAATGGAAGGAGATGTGTTTGTTTAGCATTGCTGAATGAAAATGTTTTGTCACATTAATGTCTACTTCATGTCATGGACCCCTTCTCTGTGCCTTTCTATCACCTCCTTCTCTCTGAACATCTCTAAATCATCATAATTGGTCACATACACTCTTTTGTACATACAATAATTGTAGCTGGAACCGTATGTCATTTGAAAACCTACAATTTTCTCCAGCTGAGAACCTCTAACTTTTGACCTCTCAGATGTGATGTGTAAGACCACAGCCCAAGCTGACATCGTGCTACTGGTCGACGGCTCCTGGAGTATTGGACGCCTCAACTTCAAGACCATCCGTTCCTTTATCGGCCGCATGGTGGGAGTCTTCGATATTGGCCCCGAAAGGGTCCAGATCGGTGGGTCCCCGCAGAATAGGCATACTCACAATCCATGGGTTATTACGAAGAATCGTCTCTACGCAATGGGGTTGATGGATAACATCTGACAAAGGTTTTTTGGTGTGTTCACTCCAGGTCTGGCCCAGTACAGTGGGGACCCGAAGACCGAGTGGCACCTGAACGCCCACAGAAACAGAGATTCACTGCTGGAAGCTGTGGCTAACCTGCCTTACAAAGGCGGCAACACCTTGACTGGTACGATGTGGAAAAGTGGAAAGATATTAAAACAAATAAACTGTAAAAGATATCGTGAGATCATATATTTGCAATAGGAAAATTGATATTGTGTGTCAATGGATACAATTTTAGCCATGTATCCATTTCTGTGCTTCATCACGATGTTTGCTTAGCTTCTCTCTGGAAAGGCCACAGAGAAAGTGTCGTAATCAGGGTGATGAATGAAGCTCTACTGTATGTCGTCATTGCAGGTCTGGCGTTGAACTACATCCTCCAGAACAATTTCAAAGAGAATGTCGGCATGCGACCCAAATCTCGGAAGATCGGCGTGCTCGTCACCGATGGAAAGTCCCAGGATGACATTATTGCCAACTCTCAGAACCTGCGTGACCAGGGCATTGAGCTCTATGCCATTGGTAAGTTATGAGTTTTCCTGGGCTTTATTTCAAAAACCTGCATTTAGAAAGATGTGAACCCTTTGGAGTGTGACGTCTTGACTTCTTCATCCTCTTCTTGATCCTTCTCATCCTCCTTCATATGTGATGTGTCCATCTCATTCACCCCACATGTCTCCGCTCCGTTGTTGTCCTTAAGGTGTGAAGAACGCTGATGAGAACGAGCTGAGGTCCATCGCCTCCGACCCCGATGATATTCACATGTACAATGTGGCCGACTTCTCCTTCCTGTTGGACATCGTGGACAACCTTACAGACAACCTCTGTAACAGTGTCAAGGGACCAGGTAAATATGAGTTTACATCATGCAGCCGACAGACGTAAGTGAGGGAAGCAAAGAAGAACCAGCTACATGCTCATTTAGATCTGTATTAATGATAGATTGAGAGAACATTGTGTTGAAATGACATGGCTCAAGCAGTCATAGCTCTTGGCTATCGTCCTGGCTCTTGATATGCAGTATAAACATCATGTAGTGTCCAAGACCTACAGACAGTTACTACATGTCTGGCCCACCGTGGAAGGCAACACGAGAAGTCAAGAACCAGCCAACCCTTGTAAATTGTCACAGATCCTCTGTTTTCTTCCTGCCTTAATGCGCTTTATGTCTCGCTGGAATGGGAAATCGTCTGCTCCTTAATCAAATTAAAGAGCTGCTATTGGATACTGTATGTGAGGGGAATTTCTTGGAGAGGACGTAACTTTGCAGTCTCCTTCAGTAAAAAGAGGGTTTCTATTAGGATTTGTTACTGAAAAGACATTTTATGTTTTTATCTATCACAACATCTTGTGTTTTCAGCTCCTTCTTGTCACATACGTTTCTTAGTAAGCTGGTGAAAAATGAAAATGATTGCTATGAAACCAATAGTTGATGAGATAAAGGTGGTGGGTTTTGTGGGCCTTTTTTACCCATGCATTCCTTTGTTACTGCATGGAGGCAGCACATAATCTTGCATAAGGATGTATAGCAGCGACGGTCCGTATTACAGTTTCTCCCTATCTATGCTTACCATTGAAAAGGAGGTGCCCCCGACGCACCCACTGACCTGATCACATCAGATGTGACCCACTACTCCTTCCGAGCCACCTGGACCGCCCCTGAAGACCCGGTGGAGCAGTACCGCGTGGAGTACATGACTGTGTCTGGACACCCACAACAGGTATGGACACTTGCCTTTGCCTGCCAGATACCATACTTCACTTCTCAACTCTAAAAGCCGCTGTTGTGCCACTAATTCAATCATCACAGAGCACTGTGGTAAGAGTAGCGGGGTTTTTTGACGCTATCTTGGCTCGGCTCAGCTGTATCCCCTGACCCATTGTGACTCTATTTAAACCTCCCACTCACAGTCAGGTTTGTCTTGTTCTCTCGGTTGCATGGTTGTCTTATTCCATTAAGATTTGACAGAGGGCAAGGCAACAAAAACACAGCTTTCAATTTAAAGGATTACAAAGCAAATAATGAGTTCATGTGTAATAACTCCACTGGACAGCAGGGCGCTGGCTCCAGAATGTGTGGAAGAGATCCATTTTTTAGTATCTGAATCTAATTACATGTAGGATATGTTTGTTTTTGTCCAGCTCCCGTGGTTTTTGCTTGTTAGTGAACATAGATTTGTTTATGGATCTGGATTTGGAGCACACACTTGGTTTGGGTCCAGCTGAGTTTGGTCAGAGGGTTTTGTGGTTTTAATTGGAATGCTCTAAGAACCACTTGAGCCAATGCTGAAAGCGGATAGCGCTTTTATTTGTTGTGCTGCTTAATTGGTTATCGCTTCAAGGTAAACACATCCTGGTCATAACCGATTTAAGTGCCGTTGTCTAACTCACACCTTTCTATTAGCTGCTTGTGGATGGCACGGTGAACACCGTGGTTCTGGAGAAGCTCAACCCTCTGACCCAGTACCTGGTTAATGTCTACTCCGTGGTGGGAGAGGAGAGCAGCGAGCCCCTCAAAGGAACTGAGACCACATGTAAGTCTTAAACACTTCAATGTTTCTGTTTACTTCTGGGTTTTTAGCTTGGGAACAACAGTCTAAAACTAGGTTCTTTAACACACTTGAACTTCCTGCATTTAGTTCTGTGAATAACAATTCCATTGAATAAGAGCTGACATTGAAATTCTCTGATTAAGGACCCAGTTGTGTAACATATATTATGTTCACTCAATGACTGTGATTTCTGTGTGGTCTCCATTAATCAAGTGTTCAAAGGCAGAATATTGTAGTCTTGTTTATAAAACCACATGTGCCTGTGTAAAGATAGCATTAGCGTATTTTAATTAAATGAAAACTCAAAGGCAACGTTACATAATCACACTGAGGTTGAGGCGCGGTTTCAACTTCTTTCTTTGTTGCTTTTAAGTCGTTCTTGGTTATTGTTTTATTTGTGCCCTCTAGAATAGCACAGCTTTAATAGCACGAGTCATATCTCTATAAAAGCACACATAAAAGAACTCTTATTGTGGCGATTTCACCATGTTGAATGGCCTGACTGGCTCACTGTGTGGGATATGTGAGTTTCTGTGCATGCCTGGGTGTATGTATGTATATCTACCTTACAATATATGGCCACATATGTAACTGGGTGTGTATGTGTTGTTACATGTTTCACTATACCAATGCTTAACATTATAACCTCTAAAATCGGTGCCTGGCTTTGCAGTGCCCCTGAGTTCAGTGAGGGAGATGACCATCTATGATGAACAGACCACCACCATGCGGGTGAGATGGCAGGAGGCGGTGGGTGCTACGGGCTACATGCTGCTCTACAGCGCCATCAATGCCACTCAGCCGGCTCCTGAGCAGGAGGTGAGAATGACGCCCACTGAGGAGCCGCATCCACGCATGACCACACGAAAGATAAGGGCAACTAGCCAGACAGTTGTGAATATGACATACTAGGTCAGACATGCATGTGTGTACATATACACTGTACACTACAAACACACACACACACACAAAAACACTCCCAGTGACCAAATACTCCAAGCGCCTGTCAGCAATTCCTGACAAAATACAGATGTCATACACTGTAATAACATCTTACAAAGCCACTAGTGTTCGCCTCGCCATTCAACAGAGAGGGAAAACACAGAATAACATTGTTAGACACAAAGGGGTGGGTAAACCATGAGCTCACTCTGCCAAGGGAACATCATCATGAGGTGTCAAACCCGAAGGGGTCAAAACCGCATTTGCCAAATCTGCTCAAACCAGAATACTCTCCTAATGTTCTTATCCAAATGTCTCTCTAAGCCGCTGAGGAATCCATGTCATCAGCTTCCCCTCTGACCCCGAGTTGCTTTGTGTTCTGATCCCCACGCAGATGAGGGTGGGAGGGGATACAACCGACGTCCAGCTGGTGAAGTTGTTCCCCAACACGGCCTACACACTTTCCATCTTCGCCCTGCACGGAGAGTCAGCTAGCGAACCACTCACTGAGCAGGGAGTCACCCGTATGTAATCCATGACTCACCGGTTGATCACGTTTGTGCAGCACATATTTCATGACGCCGATAGGGCTGAGTGTTAAACGGCAATAGCATTTATATGCCATATGGAGTTAGAATGTGACTCAAGCCAGTATATCTTCTGTGTCCTGTCCATATCTAACAATAAATCTAACAATAATCTTCCGTCCGTTGTCCAGTGCCCATGCCACCCTCGGGTGTGCTGAAGGTGCGTGACGTCACCCACAGCACCATGAGGCTCATCTGGGACGCTGCTCCCGGCGCCGTTCGCAAATACATCATCACCTACAGACCTGAGGATGGAGAACCTAAAAAGGCGAGTCTGGTTTCCCCCACATTTTGGCCTTGTGAATGATTCTGCAACCTTACCAGTGGGTCTCTACGGAGCTGATCTCTCCAGAAACGATACCAAGCCTCCGCAACTCAGGCTCGTTGTCACCCTGTAGGGAATAGGTGTAAGCGAGATGTTGCTTTTGCCATTTCAGTACTGAGCCTGTCGTCTGTTTGAGCCATTAGGTTTAATAGTGATGAATTTATATTGATTTTATGACTGATCTCTCAATATATTAGTTTGAACCGCTTGATAGAGACAGCAGCTGGTTAGTAAGACTTCAGGGAGGACCTGAAGTCTGATGAAAAAATGATGCAATAGATTTGCAAGGTTTAGGGAATGGTGATGGTGGGTGGGTGGATTATTGATTGACAGGTATAGTCTGTTTTGTCCGAATCCCACTGGTGGAGCAGTATGTATACTTTATGGTCGCATGTCCCCTTTTGTCAGTTTTCGGCAGCAGGTTCTGCCACGGGCCATTTGCTACATCCTTAGACATGAATCAGGTGGAGGTGAGTCTCGTAACTCTTCCGTGGGACTGAAAAGATGAAAAACACACATGGGCTGAGGATTCGGATTTCGGAGGGAGGAAGAGCTCGCTGCCCAGAAAGTAGCAGAGTGTTACCTCTGACCTGATGTATAGTGTGACACAACCCAATTAGTGACCGCATGTCACCCTCAACAGACTGCAGCGCAACTTCCTTTATCCAGGAAAAGCCTTCAACGTGGATTTATGGGCCACAGAGACAAATCCAGTGGAAAACAGATAGAGACAGTGTTTCCATATTTGTGGGTATTCAGAATGAATTATCCCTTGAATTCAATGTTGAAGTTCCCCTAGTAAAACTCAATGGAATGGAGAGCGGTAAAGCCAATATTCTATTTTCCGTATTTTTTTGTTGTTGTTGGTGAGTGTTTTATTTGTTTCCATTCTCCTTTGGACTTGTTATGCCCCCCGGTCACGTTTCCAATGCTCTCATTAGACGCACACTACCTCTGTCGGCAGTGTTTCTGGAAACTCTCACTGAGAATGGAATGAGACTTTTGCAAGACTTTGGCAACGCGACCTTGAAGAGGAAGACATTTGAATTTCCATTGATGTCCGACACAGGCAACCGCATTCATAAGCTTAACTCAGAGGCATTCGTGATCGGACATATCGTGTGATACCGTTTGAATGATTGTGTTTGATTGGTCCACAGCTGGAAGTGGGTGGAAGTGTGACCACCAGAGAACTGGACAACCTTCACTCACAGACTGAATACGGCCTGACTGTTACACCGATCTATGACGAGGGACCCGGCCAGCCTATGCCGGGAGACGCCATCACTGGTAAAATTGAAAACACATACCATCATCATACCGATGGTGTTGGCAATGTCCTATTGTGATAGAGATATCACACTGGTAATTGTCTAGCATGACTGGTGATTGTAATTTCCTTCCCTCTACTCTGTAGATGTGGTTCCTGCCCCCAAGAACCTGCGCTTCTCCGAAGTGACCCAGACCAGCTTCAGAGCCACCTGGGATCATGGAGCTCCCGACGTGGCCCTCTACCGCATCGGCTGGACTAAGACGGGAGAAAGCACCTTCCAATATGTAAGAGAACACCAGCTGTCCAAGACGTTTGATTTTTTTAATAAACCATAAATGGTATTTCTTGATGAGTACCACAGAAAAGGCTTTGGCGATGCTTGGACAAAGCCCTCCCGTGGAGGAAGTCAGAACATCAGAAAAACAGACCTGTCGCAATCATAATAAAAATCCAATATGGATTTTGTGTTGCTTGGCTTTGGTTTGTGTTAGCTCAAAGTTTAGCCAAGCACCTTCCCACCTGAGCTGTTTGTGTTCTCCTCGTCAGGCTATCCTGAACAACGATGAGACGTCCCACGTCCTGGAGAACCTGGAGATAGACACGCCCTATGCTGTGTCTGTTACCGCCATCTACCCTGATGAATCCGAGAGCGAGGACCTGATGGGCACTGAGAGAACATGTAAGAAACACATGCGCTATGATGATGATGACTCGCTTCTGTTACTTGAAATAATGGATTCTGTATTTGGGATCTTTATGAAAGTTTTGGATGGAATTCATGTCCATTCTCTTTCATTTCTAGTGAGAATCACTTCAAGGCCAACGATGGTTATACTTTTGCAAATATATGTAGTTACTGTCTTCAAACAAAACCTTTATCTACTTAGTTCATTAAAAGAAACTGTGGCGTATTGGTTTATAGTAAATTACTGAATGCTTTTTATTTTCAAATTTCGACTGATTTCCATAGCAACGGCTATGTAGTCCAAGTGAATTGTGAAATGTGAAATGTTCAGTGATGGGTGTGTCTATTATACCTTTCTATTTTTGCTTCTATAGTGCCCAAGCAAACTGGTCCCCGTAAGTATATGTTTGGTAAACCAAGCGGATGTTTTTTTGATGAAAGCATGTTTCATTATTTCTCCCAGTCATCAGTGCTGCTGTTCATCAGACTACCATCATCACGTCACTGAGCTAGACACTTAACCCATACCGCCCATGCTGCACTGCGGCTGACACAGCCATTTATTAAGTGTTTGTCTGTCTGTTTGTGTGTGTCCATTTGTCCCTGTCAATCATCCCAAGGTTGTTGCTGCAAAAAAGTTCTTATTCAGACAACTTAAAAGGTTGAAGAAGGATTTAAATGATGCATGCCCTGCAAGATAGGGATTTGAATCCCTTCATCCCTATGTTGTGTCATCCAATTCTTCTTGTCCATCATTGCTTAAAGCCCATTACTCCCTCTCTCCATCCATCCATCCATCCATCCATCGCATCGCATCCACCTATTCATCAATCCATCCTTCCATCAATCCATCAATCCATTGCTGTTCCAGAGAATCCATCCCTGCTTCAGAAAAGACAACATCCCAGAGGAGGATTGTCTTTTCTTCTTTAAAGCTGCAATCCTTGATGCAAAACAGAGACGTTGTTCTACCATTAAGTTCAGAGTGTATGCATCTTTGAGTAAATTGAAATGATAAACGTTCCCAGATGGGGTAAACATTGAGCCGTTCTGAGTGATGAAGATCTATAGGGTTGACATCTTGATAAGAATATCAAGGATTGTGTCTTTAAAAGATTTTTGAAGGAAATCTTCTCGTGAAATCTGTTCATGAAAGATATAAACATGGTTGTAAGTATGACATGTGTGCATGTGTGTTTCCAGTACCCGACAAAGCTCCCACCAATCTGGTTGTGTTCAACGAAACCACCACCAGCATGAACGCCAGGTGGACTCCAGCCTCGGGCCGGGTCCAGAACTATAGGATCACCTACGTCCCCACCTCTGGAGGCAGGAGCCAGACCGTAAGGACACACCACCATGCAAACACACCATGCACATACTTCTTGGCGGGGCTACCAACCCTCACTGGAAAGCAAATTGGAGTTGTAGTTCTCCAAACATTTCTCAGAGGCAGAGCTGCTCTGGAGGCAGAAATAACGTCATGGGTTGAGTTAAACCTCAATGGGCGGAGCCAAAGAACGGTGTGTAGTGTAAAGTAGCTAACTGCCGAACTTGAATGGCAAAGAAGGAACTAGCTGACTAGCTCACCTAGATAGCTAATGGCTGATATGGCTAGTTTGAACTTAGTTTGGTATTTTTTCGGTGAGTAATAAGAGTAAGTCTTCATCATATTAGCTACCTCCTCTCTTGCCTTTTTCACTGGGCTTTAGTCTAATTTTAGTTCTGTAGTTCATTGGCTCCACCCACTGAGGTTTGAGTCAACCAATGAGATTATTTCTGCCTCCAGTGCAGCTCCGCCTACAAAAAAATCTTTGTATAACTAAAACTCCAATCTGCCACTGGAAATTGCATTATTTTAGTTTACCCTAAGTCTAATCACTTAATCTGTGGTTTGGCGATGGCGTCAGTCATATCGAGAAATCCCATCCTCCTTTTTCCTTTTTCCTGTTTCCTGACACTGCAGACTGGCTAGCCCTGCCGGTCGTGCTCTTGGCCGTCTTATTGAATGAGAAAGTCTTTTTGGACGATAGCGTAATTCGTGGTTTCAATTTGCTGTCAGACATTTCTGATTGCTCTTGAGGAAACATCACCGAGCAAGACTCGTTCCCATGAACAAATGAAATGATAGAGCTCAGGCGCACACACGCTCACACACACACATGCATTCACACACCTGCACAGATAGTGACAGCTGCATTTAACAACCCCTTATATCATTGTTAAATACTCCCAAGTCTTCCAATTTGACCAATCTTGGCCTGAGATAAAGCATCCTTACCCTCACTGCTTTGAGTTTATAAGATGTGAAGCATTGCTCAAGTGTGTGTGTGTGTGTGTGTGTGTGTGTGTGTGTGTGTATGTGTGTGTAAATGGACCCCAGGTCAGTGTATGTTTGTGTAATGAGAAAGTGCTTTGCCACCGGGGTCATATACTATAGAGGGTGTGTTTAAAGCGTCCCACAGCTGCCTTGCCTCACTGCTGCTGCTCTCACAGAGCTTGGCTGTTACTCCGCTGTTGTTTCCTCTATTTTTATACAGCCCAGATGTTTAGGTATTTAGCATCCAGCATTTTTACATGCAGCTAAAGGTATGAGTTGATTTTTTTTCAGTTTTTACCTTGTCCAAACATCCCGTACAAACTTCAACTTTAGCACAGCCGGTGGTATGTAGGTCATTTGTCGACCACTGGTTTCCCTTTAACACAGGACAGAACGTTTTCTTCTTTTTGATTGGAGGAGCCTTAGTTGTACTGATTGCCTGAGTGATATCACGCTGAAAAGTTGACGGAAAACTGGCAACTCACAGTCTAACGCCAGCCAAATCTTCTTGGTTCACCGTCAGGATTTCAACAAGCATAGTGAGCCCAGGTGGCTTTGCGTTGTTTCATCTACGACAACAAGTCTGTTTCAGGGACACGGCTGACACACTCTTTGCACAAGGAAATTTGTGACTGTGCCGACTGACACAGTCTTCCTTCACGCTGCTTTTTTACGGCTTGCTGATAGTTAGAGTAGGGTTTTCCCCAGTCACTTGAGAAAAGCTGTCGATGATTAAAGAGATCTATAGAGGGTTAGAGAGGACATGCATATAAGCACCTACATGATCACACACACATCCACACATCCACACACACACGCTCTCTAAGAATTATAACCCCACTCCTTACAGCATCCCATAAGCCAAAAGCAATGTAGTAAATTCACCACCACTCATGGCTGTTACGACAAGACATCCAACTGTTTCAGCCATCAGGGTATAGATTTACCTTGGCCTGCGCACTCTCTGGTGACCACGGCCAAAATGCTCACAACATCCTTCCACTAAAACGTGGACATTCTAGTATTTTTCAGGTCTTTCCATCAGGTTATTGACATCAATTTAAGGAACCCAAGGGGAGTTGTTAAACTCTGTATCCCATCATAGAAACAGATCAAATATCTTTTCCCTCAGCTGATACTAGAGCTGAAAATGGTTGCTGAAAAGACAGATGTATTTTTTCGTCCTTTTGCTAAGGAAATGCACCAGCGAACTAGTGACCTATTCCCTTCTTCCAACTAAATCCATTGCGTTTCCAACTGATATTATCATGTAATGATATTCATCAGTTCATCATAAAACCTAAATCAATGATTTAATTTGGAGGAGTCATAATCAAACAGTTTCTAAGTGACAGTAATACACTGTGAGACAAGGAATCTAACTTTTCTTCTCCCCCAACCAGACCCAGGTCGGAGGGAAGAAGACCACTGTCCTGCTTCCCAAGCTGACCCCTGACACCGAATACTCCATCAGTGTGGTGGCGGTCTATGCCAGAGTAGTCAGCGGCGAGCTTGAAGGCCTTGGCAGGACCAGTAAGTGACTATTTATTACTGACATGTGTTTTGTAAAGATGTCATGGATATCGCCTTGCCTTTTGGGTGTTGTCAATCACTGTAAAAAATACAAAATAAAATAAATGAATTACATAATAGCAGTGACATCAGAGAACGAATGTGTGCAGTTGTGGTTTTTGGGTGGTATGACTAAGATTAGTAGTACACTGGTTTTCGCATTAGTGTCTAAAACTTGTATAGCTTCCACGATCCTACAAAAAAAGAGAGTGCGGTTCAAGTATGAAAATGTGGCTATTTCTAAGTGTGTCTTACTTTTATCTCACTCCAGAGCCTCTGGGTGGTGTTAGGAACCTGCAGGTCACCGACCCCACCACCAGCACCCTGAATGTCCAATGGGAGGCTGCTGAGGGCAACGTGCGTCAGTATAGGATCTACTACGTCCCTGCAGCTGGAGGAGCTGAGGAGATGGTAGGCTGGAGTTTAAAGTGGAGGTGGAGTGCAAGTTGGCTAACTGGCAAACTTGAATGGCAAAGAAAGAACGGGTCAAAATGTGAATAAAAATATAAATGGCAGTGACTAATTTTTCCGTTCATTCATGACCGTGACATTAATGATCTTGGAAAGTCAGCAAGCTACCTAAGTAGCTTACCTAGATAGATGTCTTACCCCTTGCCTTACCCCTTAATGTTACTTTGCCAGAGAAACTGCGGTTCTTGGGCTCCGCCCATTGATGTTTAACTAAACCAATGAGATTACCTCTGCTTCCAGAGCAGCTCTGCCTCCAATCTGGTCCATAAACTGTGACATAGTTGGATCCTGCATCTGGTTTGCCTATGGCCCTCTTTCATACCATGCCTTTACCCTAAATTGGTTCCCCCTCTTGTTTTTGTCCTTGTAAACCACAAAATTAGGGGTAAAGGAAATGTTTATATAAATACCGATGAAGAGGCCGTACCGCCATTGGCCAGAGCATGACCCAATGTCTGATTGTGCATCTATCCAGGAGCAGGTATCCGGCAGCACCTACAACACCGTCCTGAAGAACCTGCAATCTGATACCGTCTACACTGTGACTGTGGCGCCTGTCTTCTCTGCTGGAGAGGGACAACGCTTGTCTGAGAACGGCAAAACACGTAAGTATACATAGGATCAATTATTATCAGGTAAAACGCTACACGGCAGAACCTTTTCTGTATCTGAACAAGTTCTAATCACAACCATTTTTGGCTCACACTGTATTGAAGGCACTGGGGTCCTTTTCCTCAGCCAGGATAAATCCATTCATATCTGTCCAGGATGAACTCAATGGCCTGAGCTGCTGGCTGGCTCTCATCGTATAAACTTCAATAAGGCATCCATTTGTAGTTGTTGACTTGCTTTGTAAAACCATCCAAAGCCTCGTTAATACCTGTAAGCCAAGCCAAACAGATTAGATGCCATTTGTTTCTCATGGATTGAATCAATGTACACTCGATTCCTGTCTTATAGGTACGTGTTGCATGAGCATGAAATCTAACATGGCACTTAAAATGGCACAATATTAAGCTCAATCCACTTAGTTTGCACTCCTTTGAGCAAACTGGTCATTTTCCAGTTTATCCCACAATCCCAAAACCACCAACCCCTGTTGGGAATGAGTCAGCATTTTGAGGGGTGATTGCGTAGGAAGGAATTCCTACCAGCTGGCAGCGTTATAATGGTGTCTCCTCTCTCCTTACTGTAATATTGTCCATTTATAGGTTGGAATGGCGGGTAGTGGTCAGGATGATGGTGGGGTTTGGGGGGGATGGGGGAGGGGGATATAATGAGTAATTGGCTCCCCTTTGGGAAAAAGAAACAGAGGAAGGATAGACATGAATGGAGAGTATTATATTTTTTATGGCTCTCAACTCACTTGGCTAAGGTCCTGCTCCATGCTTGCTACCGGTACCCCATTTTCCCTTGAGCAGCATCGGCCTCTAATGGTCAAAGTGGCTTCTTTCTCTAGACATGGGAAGCAAAACCTCATACCCACATCGGATCGTACCCCTTCGGAACTGGGACATCCTAACTTCAAACACTCTGGAGCCATTTCCATTTTATTCTTGAGTCAGCTTATTCAATTTTAACTCTCTGCTTTCACGGTTTCAGCTGACATAGCTGCATCACTGACTGTGTAAATTTGGCCTTTAAAATTCAAAGCCGCTTTTTTTTTTTTAGGCAACAGCCTTTGGTCTCTGCGACTTTAAATGAAGGAAGCCCACTGTGTTTTCCCCACTCTTGGTTTATGAGGTTGCAGCGCAGAGCGGAACAAAGCCCGCAAACATCTGCTTTGGTTTTGAGGAGGCAATTTTCACAGAGGGCAGCGCAGACTCCTCGTATCTCCTTTTTCTCCATTAACCTTTAGTGTACTAAAAAGGAGTGTCCTGTTGACAGCAATATTGTTAAGTAATGTCTTAAACCTCTCTCTGTGGGGTGCCGGGGGAAGTATTGTTCTCTCTTTATTGAAATGTTACTGTTCGGTCTAGACCGTGTGTTGCGAACTGAGACAAAGAGTCACAGTAGCACTAGGTAGCAGATTCACAAGCGTGACATTTTGTGCGTGACTGCCTAATTGTTGTTTAGCTGCCCCATTCACTTACCCTCTTATTAAAGTTATCTGACTTTTACCATCTCCTCGTTTTTTTTCTCTCTATCTCTCTTCCCATCTGTGCAATACCTCTTACCCTCGCTCAACCCTTAACCTCACCCTGCTATCACTCTCCTCTCTGTCCACCCTTCCTCTCTTTCTTCCTGTTCTTCACCCTCCCTTTTTGCTTCACCTCATCCTGACCCTAACGCTAACCCTGACCTTTCCCTTTCTTCTTATCTCTTTCTTATCGCTCCATTCCTCCCTTCTCCATCAACCCCCCCCCCCCCCTGCAGTGGAGCGTAGCGCCGTCAGGAACATCCAGGTCTTCAACCCCACCACCAACACCCTGAACGTGCGCTGGGAGGCTGCCACGGGCCCAGTCCAGCAGTACCGGGTGGTCTACGCCCCGCTGACCGGCACCAGGCCCTCTGAGTCGGTGAGTCACCGCCCACTGGAAAGGGAAAGGCAGTATTAGACGTGTAATTCACGTGTGCACACATAAATTCAAACGACTATTATTATATCTTATCACAATACAAACACTCATCTTACCACACAGACACACACATGTTGTACACAGGAATTTGAGTGAGCAGGAAAGAGAGGACTTGTGGGTTTTGGGGCGATCAAACCTGGACATTTTTTTGGTTGTGGGATGATGTCGCTAACCACTAGGCCACCCTGCCACACCACAGACACATTGATGCACACACACACACACACACACACACACACACGCAACCCCTTCTGTAACAGTGATACAGGGTGGTTAATCTCTCTCTCAGCCTTACAGATTTGCTCTGGCAGCAAATTAAAACAAGGTCACAATAAAATGAAACATGACGTTAGAAGTTGACAGGCATGGCCTTGAGTACCGCCATATCGTACATACACCCGGACACATGCACCGTGCACGCGTATCCCAAGGTCAGAGAGTTAGCTACTTGCACACTTGCACTTGCAGAGGTGTGTGCAGGCAGCAACCCACTTCACCGCCACAGAGTCATGTCGGGACAAGGAGTGGAGCCGCCTCGCCCCGATCCTGTTGAGAGGAACAGATCAGTCTGTTCACCAAATGGTGTACGTGAGAGCATTCATTTGTAGGCGTGCATGTGTGCAGTTTTTTTTTTTTAACAGACTGCTAAATATTTAAACCAAGATTGTGTTCATTAAAAGAGAAATACTTGAATTCTCTCTTCCCTCTCTCTCCACACGGTATGTGGCATCTGGCATCAGTGTGCCCACATCTTTCACGTGGAAAAAGGACGTTCTGGTGGTGCTTAAATAATCCACAAACAACTTCTAAAGTGTTACTTGACATGACACCCCAACAGCTCACCCCGGCATCTGCCAGAAATATTGCGCCATCGAGACCCACTTGCTTTATTGCGATCCGAAAAACATTAGGTCTTTGAAGAGTGATGCAGTTTCCATTTTATTGATAGAGAGGTATCCCTGTTCGTTATCCATTTATGGCAGGCTTAGGCCTTTTCCACGCTCGGAGCCAGTGCTCAGCAGTGGTCAGCGGCAATGTGGCCTTTTTAAGCCAGCGACATAAAAGTTTAACACCGGTTGGAGATTTTTCGCACAAATTACCAGCTCAACCCGGCAGCTCGTAATATTGGTTTTACATTGAGAGAAAGCAATATCGCTCAGCTCCCAAAGCGCCAGTCGGAAACATTAGAGGAGTGTTTTGCAAGTGATGCAACGGGTCATTACATTTAGAAGAGAAGTAAAGCAGATGCAACGGCACTTTGTAGTTGCATTGGCATGTGACATGAAGACAAGGTAAGAGGTTGAGAGGAGAGGCCATCCTCGCTAGCCTAACATTCACACGTGGATAAGTGTGCTTTCGCCGTCAGACCGACACGGGGTCTAACTCCACAGAGACAGAGAGGGAGGTCAGAGGAGGTTGGCCCCACTGTAATCAGCTGTCACCACCATTAGGCTGTTATTCAACAGTGCCGCCTGCCAAGGGACCCCCTCCTTACATTAAAGCAATACGCCGCTCTGCCTTTCACTCGGCGCTGACAACGCAAAGTGGTCGTTGAGTGAGAGGGAGCTGTTAGGGGGTGTGCACATACGCAAACAGCTGGAAAGTGTCTGTTTGCGTATGTGCACATGTTTTGGCTGCAGGATCTGTGTCATGTCTGTGCACCCATGCAGAACTGTCAGCACCTCCGCTTGTTGAAAACAAGCACATGCGTTCGCTTCTCTCTATATGCGTCGGTTCTATTTTTTTCAATCCCAGGCTTAAAGACTTAAATCTGCACAAGCTGCACTGTCTAAACTACAGTCTCTTTTCCTGACCGGCGTCTCTGTGCAGATCGTGGTGCCAGGGACCACCACCACGGCCCTGCTGCAGCAACTGCTCCCAGACACTGGCTACAACGTCGGGGTGGTCGCGCTGTACGCCGACGGGGAGGGACCCGCCGCCAATGACGACGGCAAAACACGTAAGAACCCGGGACAGTGTGTGCAGGCCGTACCTGAGTAGGAAGAATTGTCTAAGGGCAAGTCAGAAAGGCCCATAAAGGCCCATATGGATCAATCCTTTCAGAGTAAGAGTGCAGGTTTGGTATAAAATGTTCAGTTGTTCCAGTTGTCTTCGGCAGCAGTGCTCTCCAATCATGGGCATGCAGGTTTTAATTCCAACCAAACGCCACAGCATCTCATTTTTTTTACTGGATAATTCCCCATGTCTGGTCGAATGTGTGCTACTCAGTGAAATCAGATGCTTTAGTGTTCGGTTGGAAAGAACACTTGCGTCCTCTCGGGCCTTGATGGCACATGAAGAGAAGATCACTGATCTGCAGCAATCCTGGATCACTTCTCCCACGTACGCGCTGCCTGGGCCTCCATTTCAATCGTGCTCAGTGGAAACAGGCTAAATGAATCCCAGAACAACATGAGCTGCGACCTCTGTCATCCAACTCTGTAGACTAACAGGAATATTTTGTTCCAGTCTTCAGTTCCGATTGTTTGAGCCATGTGTTATTTTAAAAATGAATGCGCTTTTTTTTTTTTATTGTGGTGTTTTTGTCCTTTTATACAAGCAATAAACTGATTGATGCTGTGATTTACAGCAAGTTTAGATCATCTCAAATCCAAATTATTCCTTAATTTTCCATACACGATCACATTGAATGAAAATATCTCTGTGATTCATTTGGCTTTTTAAAACAATGAGCATGGAATGGGTACAAACCCACATATTTTTCTGTATTAACCCTTATGTGTTCGCTTGCCCAGTTCCCCGCAGTGGCCCTAGGAACCTGCGTGTGTACGACCCCACCACCAATTCTCTGTCTGTGACCTGGGAACATGCCGAGGGTCCCGTCGTTCAGTACCGCATCACCTACGCCCAGACCACCGGAGATCCCATCGAGGAATACGTAAGCAGGAAAACAAGACTTCCTGACGCCAAAGTTCCCTGTTCACAATCGATATCTAACACGGTGATATGTTCTCCGTGTTGCAGACTACCGTACCGGGGAACAGGAACAACGTGATCCTGCAGAATCTGGATCCAGACACACCCTATAATATCAAAGTGACTGCCATCTATGCCGATGGTCCGGGAGGAGAGCTGGAAGGAGATGGGCGTACAGGTACAATATATGCAATGCTAGTAAAACTACTTCAGTGTGCAGCACAATGTGTTCACTGAGATTTGTTGCTTGTGCACACATGAAGTTCATTCTCAGTATCTATTTTGCTGATACACAGAGAGCATTTAAGGACATAACATTGAGGCTGTGGACACACAGAGACATACTGAGGATAACACACACACACACAAAGTGGAATTCACAGCAGAAAATCTGAATAGACTGATCCATTGATTAGGGTCCTGGATCATTGCAACAAATGTAAAATAAGTGAAATTCTTGACTTGATGAAGGCCAAGAGCACTAAGAGTCTTTGCCAGAGAATTATGAACTGGCTGTCCTCCAGTGGGGGAGATCTCCCACTAAGTACAGCTGCCCAGTGTCCTGCCTAATTTCACCTTTCAAATCAAAGAAAGCCCCTTAAGGTGGCTCAAAGATTTTGTTTTCCTCATTTCTCTGATGTGGTTGATTTTAGAGTCTTTTCGATTGCACGCTAAGATAAATGACTCCTAATCCAAAACCCATAATGAACCATAATACTGCAATTACCCTTCTGACAATTCACTAATAGTAAATACATGGGAATTTAAAGAATCTGAGTCCCGTTGGAATGAACTGAAGCCTGTGTTTCCTGTTTCCCATAGTGGGTATGCTCGGCCCCAGGAACCTGCGCGTTTCGGATGAGTGGTACACCCGCTTCAGGGTGTCCTGGGACCCCGCTGCCTCCAGGGTCAATGGATACAAGCTGATCTACCAGCCTGACGGTACGGAGATGTCTTCGTAGTAGCAGAGACTAACCATGAGGATCAAACTACTTTGATAACTTACTGTTCTCTTTTTGTCCCTTGTAAGTTGTTGCTGGATATGAATGTGTTAACACTGCATTGTGTTTATGTGTCCCTTCAGGCTCAGATGAGTCCTTGGAGGTGTTTGTTGGAGATGTGACCTCCCACCAACTGCACAACCTGAAGCCTGGGACCACCTATGACCTCAAGGTGCTGGCCCAGTACAACACAGGCGTCAGCTCACCTCTTATCGGACAAGGAACTACATGTATGTACATATGACTATTATTTATTGGTCTATTATCTGTAAGAAATTGAAAAATTCTCCAGTCTCCAGTTTCAACTGGTAATTTAGAAATAGCCATTGTCTGTCAGAAAATGTCATCATACTAAGAATGATGCTTTCCTTCAGTGTACCTGAACGTGACGGACTTGACCACCTACAATGTTGGCTATGACTCCTTCTGCATCCGATGGGCCCCTCACAGAGCCGCCACCTCCTACAGACTCAAAATCAATCCTTTTGACCGTAAGTCTATTACTCCATTTATCCTACAGCAGCTTCGGCTATTGAGTTAGAGGAATGCAACTTGGATTGATCTAATCTGGATTTTGTTAAAAACCAATTCACCACACTTTCCCAGGAAGCGTGAAACCAGCGTCAGTATAGCTACAAATGGCTGAGAGCCATAAAATAAAAAAAGAGAGAGGGAAAGACAATGGAGCATAGCAGGGTACTGCTGTGTTTACTGTATGGTAGCCATTACAGAAGGAAGGAGAACACTTAAGGTGATTATGTGAATTGCTGAGAACTGTCAAGTAACGCTAAACATTACACTGGAGGTCCATTGCTACCATCGGTGTGTGTGTTTAGTAATTGCCTCCTATTCTGTTTCTTTTCCCTTGGGACTCTTCTCTTCTCTTCTCCAGCCTCCAACAGAGGAGCCCAGGAGATCACTGTCAGAGGCTCAGAGAGTACTTACTGTTTCGATGGCTTGACCCCTGACGCCCTCTACAACGCCACCGTCTACACCCAAACCCCCAACCTGGAGGGACCTGGAGTCGGTGTCAAGGAGAGGACATGTAAGATAAAAAGCCCTCTCTGTCAGTTATTGTCAGTGTGTGGTATGCTTGGTGGTATGGGGTTACGACATTGGAAGACAAAATTCTGTGTTTGAGCTTATTGGTAAAAACTCCATTTCTTATTCCTGACGTAAATGTTGGCTCGTCAAACTATGTGGCCGTCAAATGTGTGTGTGTTTCTGTGTTGTCTTGCAGTAGTCAAACCCACGGAGGTGCCGACAGAGCCCCCCGCCCCTCCTCCTCCAGCAACCATCCCCCCTGCTCTAGACGGTAAGGAGAGGCTTTAAAGTTAGCATCTTTGTGCTAAAATGATACTCTTGTGATATTGCACCAGTATCGCTAGTCATTGAAACCTGCAGGTCATCAGTTATCCCTACCATATCTACTGCCTAGCCTAAATTGCAGCCATGAATGTCGCTGTTTCTGCACCACAGTATGCAAAGGCGCCAAGGCAGACCTGGTCTTCCTCATTGACGGTTCCTGGAGTATCGGAGACGAGAGCTTCAACAAGGTCATCCAGTTCGTCTTCAGCATGACTGGAGCCTTCGATGTCATCAACTCTGGCGGCATGCAGGTTCGCATAACCTTTGAACCCGTCTATGATGTTTATTTCAGTTGGGAGGTGTTGTATTTGGAGATATTTCTAGATGTTTTTTTGAATATATGGGTGTTCTATTGTCGGTCATTGTCATCCTCCTCTTGTTTCTGCTCTCTCTCTCTCGTCCTCTTGGAACAGGTGTCATTTGTGCAGTACAGTGACGATGCCAAGACTGAGTTCAAACTGAACACCTACCACGACAAGGGCACGGTGTTGTCAGCTCTGCAGATGGTCCGCTACAGAGGAGGAAACACCAAAACAGGTACATCACTATGAATTCATTCATTGCAGATCAGTCTAAACAAGATGAATTGTTCCGATTTGATGCCATCTCTGTCCTGTCCTCCTCCTCCTCCTCTGTCTAGGTGTTGCTCTGAAGCATGTCTTTGAGAAGGTCTTCACCTCCGACAGTGGTATGAGGAGAAACGTCCCAAAGGTGCTGGTGGTGGTTACAGATGGACGCTCCCAGGATGAAGTCAAGAAGAGTGCTGAGAAACTGCAGCATTCTGGTACATTTGGATTCGCCCTCACAAAAATACAAATCTATTTGTTGTCATTCATGTTTGTCATGTTTTTTTCTTGTTGTATGTACATATATGTAACAGAGCTGCTTCGCATTACCGAGAATTTTGTTTGTGCCTAAGCATTTTCCTCTGTCAAAGCCAGTGTTTGCTGGCCAATTCAAGAAAGTGCTGTAATAATCCCCATAGTGATGGAACAGCCCTTGGCTAATGGAAGCTTAACAATGGTCTTTGTATTTTGTGTGTGTGTGTGTGTGTGTTGCCCCCCCCCCCCCCCCAGGCTACAGTGTGTTTGTGGTCGGTGTTGCCGATGTGGACATGACAGAGCTGAGAAACATCGGCAGCAAGCCCAGTGAAAGACACGTCTTTGTGGTGGACGACTTTGACGCCTTTGCCAAGATCCAGGATAACCTGATCACCTTCATCTGTGAAACGGCCACTTCTAGTAAGAGATTGATATTAAAGTGCTAAAAATAATTCCCTTTTAACTCTTTTTGTAACTTTATGTTCTGGTGGCTCACTAGTAAACCTGGTAACAGGAAGCTTATCCACTGCCATGCCTTTCAACTGATTTACTGCCGGAGGAAATGTGTTAAGAGAGATGAATCACACTGTTGGATCCTCAGTCTGTTTTATCAACTCCTTACAACTGTTCTCTCTTTGCAGCCTGTCCTCTGATCTACATGAATGGCTTCACCACTCCTGGTAAGCATACCAGCATCGCAATACATACATACAGAGTACATTGACAAAGCCCTACAGAGCATGTTAGCATTACTAGTAAAAATCCCTCCTAGCTCCTTTCTCCAATTTCTGTTCTCAGCACTTCTCTCGTTCATTACCAGTTTAGGGTCACAGGAATATCATCAGGGAATTGTGGGTCTTACTATTGATTACATGTAAAGTTGGCGCTCTCCGAATTAAAGTTTATTCTACTGTTGCACTTATAGTAAGGCACTCTGGCATGTCAGCTAAATAACTGAACTGTAAAACGATAGCCACTATTATTATCCCCCTCCTTTCATTGCCCCGTTTCAACATGCCCTCCGGTGCTTGTTCCTTCCAGGCTTCAGGATGTTGGAAGCCTTCAACATCACAGACAGGACGTTCGCTGGCATGAACGGCGTGTCCATGGAGCCGGGCTCCTTCAACAGCTACATTGCCTACAGGCTGCACAAGAATTCCTTCATCAACCAGCCCACCAAGTAAGAGCTGGGGTTAAAGGAAACGTACCTCATTCTTCTGCACCTCTGTCTGTGCAATGCTAATATGAGTGTTTTTTACGTTCACGATCCTGACTGTGTATTTGATTTCATGTGTGGGTCTCTCTTTGTGCATGCTCCCGGCCCGTTGGCCTCTCTCCTCTCCCATGCACTATAATCTTGCCTAGCCAACAGTCATTAGTCATAATGATCCTCAATGGCCTCTGTAGTCCTAGGGGTTTCCCCAATGCCCTTAGGCCCTAAGCCCACACGCCAGCCCTGTTTGTTGTTGCAGCTTGTGGAATATGAGGTGTTAGCGAGGGAAAATGATTTGGAACTAAACACTCCTTGGACCAGGCCCACTGTCCCACACATGTCATATTGGGAGCAAACAAATTACCCCGGGGTCAAGAACTCTCTCTTCATTGGACCTCATTAAAACGTCCTTAGGCAATTGCAGAACTGCTCAAGTATTCAAATCTCTGTAGCATACTTTGTTAATTTGTCTATAATGATGCGTATTTTGTGTGCGTGGGCTAAGCCATCGACTTAATAGGCACAAATGGAAACACTTCAAGCCACAGCAAAAGAGAGGGGACAGAAAATACTTTCAATATGTGGGCAATTTCTGCAAGGCCAGGGAAGAACTGGCAATGGTTTACAGGTTCTGCAGCCCACGTGACATGCTGGCTGCGGTGTCTTTTTAGCGAGCGTTAATGGTCTTGATGTCGTGTTGCAAGCATTGCTGCTCAGCTCTCCAGTGCTGGCCGTTGACGAGTTGCTATGAGTTTTGTGTTGCATATTGGCTTTACAGACCTGTACAGTTGATGGTGACTCTTACCCCCATCGTCCAGGCATGTTTATTTCTTGGTTGAACTTCTCCCATATCTCTGACATGCTGATATCCTGACAAAGTAATGTCATCATTGGTGTGAGGTTGGTGTCCTGTGTTTCTTACCCGTGTCTCATCACAGATGTATATGTTTTTAACCTCAAACAGGGAGATCCACCCGGAGGGACTTCCCCCATCCTACACCATCATCCTGCTCTTCCGCCTCCTCCCAGACACAAGCACAGAACCCTTTGATATCTGGCAGATTGCCGATAGCAGCAACAACCCCGAGGTCGGGATCACCGTCAACCGTAAGGCCCTCATAATTCAGATTTTACTCGTCAGTCCCCTTCTCTCTCTCTTTCTTTTGTTCTGTCTTTCTTACCTCAAAAAATAATTGATCTTTACGATAGGAATTGCAAAGAAAATAAGCAATATTGAAATGAATTCAGCTTTAAAAGGGATTTACTTCAATTGGCGACTCTCAATTTTGCTTTTGGGTTGTTTTTGGCTCTGCTTTCAGCCACCATAATACATAGGTGTTCACTTTTAAATAAGTGTCTTTTACAAACACATGCTTACACATGTGTGAAATGCTAATAATTACTCACATGGACTTAATCCCCCCTAGCTTTCTCTTTATCCCTCTCTTTTCTGTACAACCATGTGTTGTCTATAGTCCTGTATGTGCTTTGCGTGCCACTGCATCGTAACACACTGTCAGGGATTCATCAGAGGCTCTTCTCTTTTCAGCTTCCAGCAAAACAATCACGTTCTACAACAAGGACACCCGAGGAGAGATCCAGAGAGCCACATTTAATGAGGAGCAAGTGAAGCGAGTTTTCCATGGGAGCTTCCACAAGGTAAACACAATGCATAATTCTTGAAGAGAGGAGTGTTGTCTGTGCCGCATAGTGATATTATTAAAGTTTGGCAAAGGAAAGACTTGGTGGCTTTTAGTCTGAGTGCTAGCGAGTTCTGCAGGTTCTGCAATGAATAATTTTAAAATATTTTGCGGTCACGTCCATGCTGGTTATTCTTTCCAAATCATTTCATTTTCTTTTCAAATGCTTTCACATTCCTATGTGTGACTTCTATGGCTCATTTAATATGGCTGAATTACCTTTCAATGTGAAGATGTTCAGTCAGTGCCAAGAATGGGGTTCAATGTATCTTGTTACTTCTCATGTAAGTTCTCTGCTATCCATCTTCCAGTGGTGCAGGTCAGATGTCAATGTAGTCTTTTTACGATTGGCATTAAGCTTTGTTTTCTTAGACCACGGTCCGTTCATTTGATGAATGGGTCAGGTTTGCTATGAATTAAGTTTTGGAGAGGTTGGAGGGTGAGACCTTAGTGACCCAGCATAATGTGCAAACTGTTATTCACAGAAGCCTGGAAAGTGTCCTGGTAGCGGTTGACTCTGAGCTTCAAACCGTTCTGTAGTAGCGGTCAGGAGTGGATTGGATGAGCTCTTGTTTGGGTTCAACATGTTTGTGATAAATGATTGCACTCGGAGACTGGCCAAATTCTCACTGGCAAAAAAACGGTATTGTCTCAAGAATACATCCTGAAGCCTGGAATACATTTTTTTCATTCAATCAGCAGAAGTGCCTTCTTTAAACCGGTTGCTGACTTCAAAAACGTAATCCTACTCTATTCTTAAAGCTGTGACAGTAAGGCTACACCACTGGCTGAAAAATGACTGCAAAACTAGAGACTTTAAAGGTGGAATTGAGATGTTTCTGCCTGCCTAGCTTCTACATTTTCTTGACTCTGAAAATGATTCATGCCATCATCCACTCTGACTTTCATGTTAGAATTGAAGAATCAATATTTAGCAAAAGATGAATTAAAAGGAGAATTACCCATCAATCAGCCACTCTGTGCAGACTTCTCCTCTCAGCTGTCCATAGTGATATTATTGTTTTGAAAACCCATTGTTTTTCTGTAATGATTTAGCCACTATAGTAGACCCACATGCCAAGTTTAACAACCATAAAATACAGTGTTTGTACAGTTAGAGTCTCCCGGGGCCTGAGCAAGCAGTAACAAGAGACATCAAATGTCTTTACTTCAATGTCAAAGCAGCAGTGAACATAAAACATCCTCTGTTTTGTTCCACCACTGTAGGGCGATGTAGTGAACAATGAAGGACAGTATATTTTCAGACCGACCTGGAATGGCTTAAGAAGGAAAAAAAGACTGCTTCTAATGTACTTGGACGCATGTCCAATTGCGTTTGACTTTGTTCCCAAGAAGAACAATGTGCCACCTATTTTGTACAAAAGTCAATTTCTGTCCCCTAGATCTAAGGTAATCAAAATGAATGACCCTTTTCTTAACTAGGGTCTGGTCCAACATCAAAAGTCTCCCACTTCCTGAAAGCCTAGTGAAGATCTGATGAAAGCGATCTATTGGCTTCCTGATCAGAGCTTACAGTAAATGGCTTTCCAGTTTGACCATTATGCAGATACACAACTAATTATAGGCTGTACGAATGAATGGGACCCTGGAAAATGTTGGGTCAGGACTAGATGTAAATGACATCACCGAAATGACATCATTGCTGCTCTAGTTGGATAGCAGCCTGATGTGTGTGTGTGTGTGTGTGTGTGTGTGTGTGTGTGTGTGTGTGTGTATGTGTGTGTGTTCCCAGTCTGTGGCCTTGGTGGTGCCGCTAGTCTGAATGTACTCTGGGTGGCTAGTTTGTGGTACAGTAGTTGCTGTTCCATGAGCTAGCAAGTCTACAGTGGTCTACCTACCTGCTTATTTGCTGGTCTGCTGAGTGAGTGCCACTGCTGACTGATGTGGTGGTGTGTGTTTATGTGTTGTGAATGGTTTTTTGTGGCTTTGTCCATGATTATTACTGAGTGACCTGAGAGCTTGTGTGCTGAAACCGCTGTGACCAGTGATGACGTTTGTGACCAATGACAGCTGTGCCTAGTGTCCAGAACACCATTTGTGACCCTCAGTCAAAGCAAAGAGACAAATGTTGATCCCAAAGTATTGAGTTACCGACCCCTCCAGTACACATATCTTCATGTACTACTAGTGTCAGATAAGTAATAGGCATTTTGTAAGATTTTAACACAAGTTTGTTAAATTCTGGATAGCCGTTAATTGGTGATTCTAAAATGTGTCAAGTCCTTCCCTCAACCTACCTCACCCAAATCCATACTCTCATTTGAACTGCAGTGTCTATTTTTTTCCAAGTGTTAAATGTACTTGTAATCCAGGTTGAGGAGAGGTCCAGGTCTGCCTCTCCGCTATTTCAACATGTGGGAAAGCTCTCATAGATAGCTTTAGCAGATGCTAGCCACTCGCTAGCCCACTGGGAAATCCCTTCCTGCAGCCTAGGGGTGGGGGTCTCCAGAGGACTTAGGAGAGAGCTTTCCTCTTAGACAACAAAAAGGAGAAGATATTTTTACAGCTCCTAGTGACTATTGGTACCCTTGTGGACCTTGAACGTATTCAGAGTTACATTGGTGGAAGTTTGAACTTTTCAGTAGCTGTAGCCCTTACAATGTAGGGTTTGCCCCATGCTGAAAAATATTGTTCTTTGAGAACTCCTTAAACTCAGTCCTTCAAACTTTCCTTTCAGGGCCTGGGTTGGGAAGGCTGTGCCAGTATATGCATGCACTAATTGAGATAGAGGGGGAGGAGAACAAAGATCTCCACAAAGCCAAGGCACATTCTGGCTCTCAGGTTTTTATAGGCCAAATGGACACTTTGCCAGAGTGTCCACTGACTACACTCTTTGTATTATTCCTGACAGCATTTCCTCTTTGATGCCTTCTGGTAAAGAAGTCTCCTTTCTGTGACCTGGCCAAGTTGGGTTAATGACCCAAGAAACCATACTAGAAACACAGGAAATTCTATATCAACTTTTCTATCCAAAGTAATGCACACTGCTCATCGAAAGCTAGGTTTGGAAAATGACATTGTCTGTTCCCATGTCCTAGATTGGACATGGGAGCTTACCTTCTGGAATGATAAAGTTGAGGTGATCAACACAAACAGGGATTTTATGATCAATCTATGTACTCTTTACATTGAGGCCACCTCCATTTTTGATGGAGATTCCATAATGTACATTTTCATTTCCTTTTGTTTACAATAAAAACTAATTCAATCTCAGTTACATTTTTATGGAGAGAACTGACACCACTTGCTCAGTAGGAGAATGCTGAATGCACAGAATTATGACTGTGAAGCCTTCAAGATTCAGGATTACGAAAATGGAGGAACACTAAGGATTGAGCCAAGAACAATAAAATGGAATCTGATAGAAATCATGGAAATATGTCAAGGGTACTGGAGTGAAAGAAGACTATGGCAGCCTGAAATCTTACCATATGTACTCTATCTGTATAATGTTTCGCAATGAAACATAGAGTTACCCTCTATGTTTCAAATCATTTCAAAGGAAAGTTGATGTATGGAAGTTTTTCATCTTTCATCGCTTCACTGCAGCAAGACCAGATTCATTGACAGCAAGCACCATCAACTGAGTTAGCAATGGTTACTAGAAAAGCCTCAAGCCTTATTTTCCAGTGACTAAAGTGTTTTTTATTGTGTTTTCTTATTGGTCAATGAGGTAATATATACATACTCATTATTTGCCATCCCAGTATATCATTGAAAGTTATTTTGGTAAGCCCTCAAGAGCATCATGGTATAATATATCCATGCCAAAATCCTGGGATAACCAACACCCTCTCCCCTTGCGGTCCACCAGATAGTCTGTTCTGTTGCCAAGGAAGTCAACTGTAATTTTGTGATTGGTTGCCAAGAACTATGGCCTATTCTGTGGTTAGTACTGCTTTGTAGAGAGAAATGTTAGCTTGCTTTTTCTGACAGAGAGAAAGCTTGTCTGACTGTTTAGCAGGGGGAAATTTGCAACTGTGAAGGGAAAGTATGGAAAGTGTAGCACTTTTGATGGCGCACCGCAAATGATATAATTTCAAGATGTGGCACAGGGTTCCCTGGGCAGGAAATTTCTAAATCTGGCACTATGTCATTGTATGTTGTTACACAATCACTGCCTATAGCTTTAATACTACATGGAAATGGCAACTGTTGTATATTTCCTTTTTAATGTTCCATTCATCAGAAGAGGCAGTGAACATGAGTTTCGGGCCAAATCACTGACCACTCTGGGGTAATATCAGAATCTGCAATTACCATAGTTCTGCAAAGACTAAACAATTCCCTAAATATAGTGATTATGTGAACTACAGTATCAGCATCTTTAAAAGCATCAGACAACATGGTTCAGAGAGGTTCAGTGAGGTTGTTCCTACCCTTATGGTTGGTTCTTAAAGGATTTCTCTTCTCCTTTAAAGGGCAATCATGCCCCTTCCAGTTTGAGATGATTGCCAAACCCAGCTTTTCCAAAAACCCTAAATGTTCGTAGAACTCTTTGCCAAGCAATTGTATTGCAACAAATTTGGCATTTGTTGAGTATTGAGAAGACAAGAATGCTTTGTTAAGCGTGCCCTCTCTCCATTCTCTCTCTCCTGCAGCTCCACATCAGCATCTCCCCAGAGAAAGTCAAGCTCAACGTGGACTGTCAAGAGGTGGCAGAGAAGCCCATCAAGGAGGCCAACAACATCTCACTCGACGGCTATGAAGTGCTTGGCAAGATGGCCAAGTCTGGAGGCGGAAAGAGGCAATCTGCAACAGTAAGTGAAAAAGCTGAAACTTGTTAAAAACCCAAGGGCTCAGAAAAACAAGTTTGGAGGAGCATCTCACAACTTTCCAAAGAATTCATACACAAAACCTCCTGTGCATAGATGCACAATTAAGATTTAACTACTCCCAATGACTGTCGGAAGGATGAAAGGCTGTATTTCACTCTCATCTTTCTGAGGGTCTCACTCTTGGTTCGCTATGATCTGTTTTCAAAGATGTGCCTTTTCATCCTGAATGGGAGCCATTTGTAACACCCCTCAATGTTTTTTCCTTTTTCTGTTGTTTAGTTACAGCTCCAGATGTTCGATATTGTCTGCAGCTTGAGCTGGACCAGCCGAGACAGATGCTGTGACCTGCCTGCCACAGTAAGAGCAAATCAAGTCTTTTGGAAGATGTCTTCTTTGTTAGTTAATCCCAAGTCATGGCTTCTTCTATTCCCAAAAATACAGTTGCGCTCTTCAGTCTGCTAATTTAAAAGGTATCTATTTTGCCAGATTCCTTTCACATGTATCCATTTAACTCTAAAAAGTACATTCTTGGATGGAGTAGAAAGACAGATAGAATAGGACATTACATTTGTATTTTGACTGTTCCTATACTTGACCACCCACTGTTTCTTATGTATAGTAAGGGAACCATTGTTCTTACTCAAATATGCATGCCTTCTAGAGGCTATACAGTTTAGGGTGCTTAGGATATACGTACACACTGCTGTGTAGTCATTAGGCCAAATGCAAGGCTGAGAAATAGACTGCTGTTTAAAAAGAAACTGCTTCAGCTGAACTGAATAGAACATTGTATCCTGTGTAATTGCACTAATCAGAGTGTTGCCAATATGCCCTTCCAATTACATGAACACAAGTGCTCCTTTAGATCACGGAGCCGACAGTAAATCACATTCATTTGTGATGTGATGTTAAATGCCGGATGCATGTGCATTTAGCCAATTATAAGTCATTTGTGTATAATTTGCATCAGATATTAATGCATCATGTCAATGATTGCAGTGTTATATAACTTATGTCAAGTACTCATTTCCCAAAATATGGACTAAGGAATAAGGTTTTCAGCTGTCATGAAGCATTTTGTCCTAAACCCCTACACCGACTTTGCTGGTTCCAGTCACATTTCAGCATGAGCCACTGTTCCATCGTGACCTTTTCAGGCTTTTTATTCTGCCTCCTCCTCTTAAACTCCAAGGAAAGTCAAAGGCGCTGTTTGCCAGGACGGTGTCACTCAATTACATCAAGAATTTTCTGTTTTTTACCCTCTGTATTTTGTGGGTTGCCAATGCATGGTCCCAATTATCACTGTCAAATGGACTCTACTAGCACTCTGAAGTGTATCGGTATGTATATGTGTCTTTTCTAATTTCTATATCTCCTTCCTTCTCATCTCCTCCTTCCATTTCAGAGAGATGAAGCCAAGTGCCCATCCCTTCCCCACTCCTGCACATGCACACAGGACAGCATCGGTCCTCAGGGACCTCCCGGACCTTCGGTAAAGACATTACACATCCCGCCATCCATTCCTCCCTGTCTCTCTTCACCTCCTCTACCTCTGTCTGTCCTCACCTGATTGCAAAGGTTTTCTCCGAAGTGATTCATGTTTTGATGATGATGATGATACCATACTTTTGCCTGATGATATAGACAGAGAGGCATACTGTTACAATAGGCTTACAGCGATACAAGCCTACTTAGCGTTTAATAGTTGTTTGCCTGCTGTACAGTTTCAGCTTAAGCAGACTGAGGACATCCCTAGCATCAGGATTGGTATTTTCTTTTCCTTTGGAAAAAGTAATCGAGAACGGGATGAGACCAATGGCATACAATGTGGTGTGGGCTTAGGAAGAAGTCTCTAAAGATAAATGCCTGTCGAAAAAACAACGGCAAAAGCCTCGAAGAGAAGTCTGGAATATGTGTGCTCGCTAACCTCGCTAAGCCCCAGTGAGAATTTCGTATGGCTTCGGGTTTTAGGGCCACTGGAATCTGCTCCTGTTGTTACGCTCACTCTTTGTCTATGACTCTCCTTGCTTTCTCAGGGCAGCCCAGGGTCTAAGGGACCACGAGGAGAGAGAGGAGAACATGGCCAAGCTGTAAGTTAGAAAAAACTTACAGCTACATCAAATCACTATAAGCATTTTTTTTTTTTTACATTCTTATTAGTGGTTATTTACAGTTTTTAACTCATCTCGATATAGTTAAGTTGTATCACACAAATAAATCAAACCACTTCATAACCAAGGAAGCCTGCTTACATTACATATAAAGTCAAACGGTGCACAATAAAAGCATCTTACACTCGAGGGCGGTGGTATTTCAAAAGCTATTACTGCTGAACGGCGGTTCTCCATTAGCTTGGACCATCAGACAAAGCAAATTGCACACATCTGAATTCACTTATGGAACACTGCTGTATATTTTTCCTCAACTTGATTTAAAGGGGTCCTAGTGGTCGGGAAGGTCCGTTTCTCAGCACTGTTCTGGTTCACTGTCTCTATCTGTGCTGGAGAAAGGCTGATGAGAGTTTTCTGGGGGGGGGGGTTGTGTTTGGTTAATGCTGTAGGGTGCAGTGGGTCCACGTGGTGAGCTGGGACTCACAGGCGCAATGGGACCACCAGGTCCACAAGGCCCCAACGGACTGTCTCTACCTGGAGAACCTGTAAGTTTACCTACATTATAAAACCTCCAACCATTATTCACATTTTACATTAGGTACATAGGAAGTAGTGTATAAATACTTCAATGTCAGTAGGAATGTTCAATGTATGGGGCAACCACCATGGTTATCCTCACCAATGATAAGTGGCCATGTTGATATGAGTTTACAGTCTGTGGGGAAAGTTAAGCAGTTACAAATCCACCAATGAGTGTGATTTATACCTAATGTCGTATGGCACTACAATCCTAAGGCCCCTATAAATTCTAGACAGGCAGCTAGACCTCTTCCTCATTTCCTCCCTACAGATGTTCTTTTCAACACGTTCGTTATGAAATCAATCACAATTACAGACTAAGTGGATAAGAGAAAGACCAAAGCAGTCAAGTTTCTTGCCAAGTGTTTTTGCTATGTGCTTGAACTCAAACCTATCTTTTCCTCCTCCTCCTCTTCCTCCTCCTCCTCCTTCAGGGTCGCCCCGGACCAAAGGGAGATCCCGGAGACCCAGGCTTGCCTGGCCTGCAAGTAAGTACTACTCTCTTTTTCTTCACCAGCTGTGGTTTCCGAACAGGAAACAGGAGACTATCCATGGAGCGCTGCATTGCTACTGGAGCCTGGACTCAGGCCACATGGCAAGGTTGAAACCACACTCAAAGTGGGAGGTAGACCATGCCATCCCCAGGGAGACCCAGACTCTAAAATCAACCCATTGATTGACACACGGTAGAAGGCCAGTGATGCAGTTAAATTGTTATGGAGCATAGACTGGGAAATGAGGAATGTTCTTCCCCAACCTGGTATTTGAAGATGATGAGAACTTTGTAAAGACTCAAAGACAAACTTTTGACCATCTTTGACTCAGATGTCATCCCAGGGACTTTGGATGGATTTTGGCATTTTGACAAGATCCCTATGGTATCTGAAGACCATTTTTGAGTGGGCTGGCATTACATTGTCACCTCTTGGCTGAGGAACCAGACATTCAGCCAACTCCCACTGTTGAGAGAACTTCATTACTGGTTATTCTGGTCACTGAATAAGGGAATTCAGACATGGGAGTAACACAGTCTGATATAGGATCTGCTTCAACATACTGTTGGCAGCATCATCCTGGTTAATTCACACAATCAAGCTCATTATAACAGCTGTGTCTATGCACGTTTCCAGTAAACATCAACAGACATCAGCAGCATCAACAGACAAGAAGGAAAGTTACAGTTTGGAGAAACTAACATGGTCTATCATCTTTGGCTACATCAACGGGAAACTGCAGAGTTTTTTATTACAGTTGAAATGAGGCATTTGGGATCGGTATAAATGGGTTGTTCCTGATCATTAGCTTTTGATTAAGTGTTTCTCCTTTTTCCCAGGGTCCTACTGGGCATGCCGGTCCTCTAGGCCCCATCGGACCAGGCGGATCCCGGGTAAGATCTACCGCCAGGCCTGCTTAGTATATACACTGTGTTGAAAATACAATACAATACAATAATGCAAATACATCCAACACTTACTTACATAGTTTGCATGTGAGCACCTACTGAGCATGTACAGAAGTACTATCATGTAGTTTTGTAGTTGCGCTTCATGTTGCCACTTCGCAGCCAAAAGGATTGAGCCACTCCTGCCTTACATGCTCACTTATTTTCCAGCAGCATTTTCGGGTTAAAGACAGACCTAAGGCTGAAACTAATATAACTCGAAGACACTGATGTATTGCATAAATAGGGTCCCCAGTGTGTTGCACCCCATATGTGATTGTGTGTTGTTTCTACACAGGGACCACCAGGAAAGGAGGGACCATCTGGACCCAGAGGCCCACCAGGGCCAATGGTGAGTGCGTGGGCGTGTTCGTCTCTACATCTTTGTATTGTACAGACGGGAGATGTAAATATCCCTTGGAGCGTGCTTTATTTCCTGATATATCTACAACAATTACCCCTCTGGCTCCACAGTTGCACTCCACTGGAACAGCACGTAAAAAAGGAGACTATAGTGTCTAGGCCTCTCCACTGAGAATGGAGCATGCATCTCTTTTTTCTTTTTCTGTGGTTTGAGGAGGTCTGTGTGTATTTAATCCTGCCATGATGCCAACAGGAAACATGCCAATATTGCAATCACATGCGCTATACCATTCTGACTACTCCAAAGGCCATTAGCAGGGGCTGGTGTGTGTTTGTGTGTTTCCACCTCCTCTTTAGTGTTCTTGGCACGGTGTACCACGTACCTCTCCTGCAGATGTTCAAGCATACATCCTAACGTAGCTTGTAACAGTTAATAGGGAGCAGGAGTTAACTGTTGCAATCACGTTTACTGTGCAGCAATTGAAGATAAATCTTCTCTTTCTGTCTGTTTCAGGGAAATCCTGGAAACCCAGGAGTACCAGGGATTATGGGGAAACCAGGGAAATCGGGAGACACAGGAAACCCAGTATGTGTTTCATGACATAAACCACATTTACGGTTGCATGAGGACATTGAGGATAAAATGAGCATGATGAGCCAGGACAATGTTTATGGAATAGACTAGACTGGTTACCCTGTTGTTGCTGGTTTTTACAAAAATGACAAAATCCACCTCAAATGAATCAGATGTTTAACCTCAAGTGCATATTTTTAAAATTACTCCATGTGCATCTGTGATTCTTTATATTGTGTGATGTGTGGTTGTGAATGTCAAACAACATGGTTTTCTTGTAACTGGTAATCTTGGTACTTATAATAATGTTCTTCTCTTTAACAGGGAGCCGTTGGCATGAAAGGAGAAAAGGGAGAGAGAGTATGTACTGAGTTCATAGGAATTTACAGTCATGTATCATTATGCCACCACTTGAGAACAGCAAAGCAACTCTTTTCTAAATAATATCTTTGTCTTCTAGGGAGACTTTGCATCCCAAAACATGATGCGCTCCATTGCCAGACAAGTTTGTGAACAGCTTGTGAACAGTAAGCAAAAATATTTCTTAATCCCAAATGCATTTGCTTCTAAATCCCATCCAGATTGTTGGCCCTTACAAAATAATGTTGCTTTTCTCTTGCAGGTCAAATGAGCAGAATTGACATGATGCTCAACCAGATCCCCTCTGGCTACCGTAGCAACACTCCAGGGCCACCCGGGCCTCCTGGCCCTCCTGGCAACCAGGGAGGTCGTGGAGAGCCTGGACAGTCTGGTCGAACTGGTTTCCCTGGGAATTCAGGCTTACCTGGAAATCAAGGAGAAAGAGGTGCTTTTGACTGCGCTTTTTATCTTCTGAATGTTTGGTATAGCAGTAGATCAGCAAGCGGTGAAATAAAAAGCAAATGGTGAGCAATGAAATCATTAAGGACATGGTGGCATTCATCATGGGACTGTAGTTGGTCCAACATGATGGGAATAACAACATAATTGCATCACCTTGTGTCGTCTACACATTAAACTAGATTAAAGAAATATTCTTTCATCATGGTTCATGTTCCTGCCTTTCATATCTGCCCCTTAGGCTTCAACTCATTTCCAGATATGGGTGATATGTGGTTTTCCAGAGGAGATGCTTTGTTCATTTTTTTTTTCGATACTGATTTCTCTTTTTCTGGCTGGTTTGTGTAGGTTTGCCAGGAGAGAAGGGAGAGAGAGGATCTTCTGGAGTTGGAAGCAGAGGCCCAAGAGGATCAAGTGGTCCACCAGGTAACACAATTGGTTTCCTCTCTCACTGTAGGTAAAGAAGCCGATCTCATACTCTTTTAGTCTGGTTTTCCCATTGCAGTACATAGATGCAAAGCCCAGCACCGAGGCTACTATACGCCATCTCCCATCACAATGAAGCGTGGAACATAAGCTCCATTGTCCCGGATAGCCAGACCTCCTGAAGGCTTTCTGTCGAACATTGTTCTCCAGATGGGGACAGTCTGTCGGTCTCACGCGGTTCATACCCAGCACTTTTTAAATCCGGTTCCACAGTGACAGCTTCCTCGCCTTATTTTGTGGACCTTTCTGTGACACGGAGTAATACTGGTACCCATAGTCCAATTAAAATGACAGATTCCAGTGAGAGGCCAAGATTTATCTGTATTTGTCTTAAGAACCTTTGGGCAGCTGTACTGCATAAATTCTTAGCGAAGACCCCAAACAACACCCCGATTCTTTCCTTTCTTGAGGATTTATGTCTCGTGTATAGTTAGCTTGTCCACACAATTTATATGGCAAGTTGGAAATTCTTGATCAACATATAGTAAGTCGTCAGATTGGTGAAATAAAAACTTTAAATGTATTTCTGTTCATCCTCGAGGGATTTTTGTGCATCTAGCATTTTGACTGATCAATCTTCTCTCAGTCTCATGGTGCTGTTGAGTTGTTAGGGTGATTTGTCTGTGAAAATTGCAATTGATATCCAATATGTTTTCCCGGAAAAAAAAGATTTCCCATGCTTGGGGAGCTTATTGGAAAACAGCAGGCACCATCTATTGATGTCTACCACACAACACCATACAGGGCCTGTCTGTTTCTGTGAATGAAGTGAGAAACAATTGAGCACCAGTAGGAAGACGTCCACACTGATGACTCACTCTGTGTGTGTGTGAGAGATTGCTGTACAATGAGCTTTCTTTGGTGGCTTCATTGACAACACATGGGCTCACTTAAGGGAGTCAGTGAGAGAGAGAGAGAGAGAGTGTGGGGGAAAATTCCATCGTGAGTTTTTACCGTCTAGACAGACGGGGCCAGGGGGTAACTCCACAAAGCTCCTGACCACATCTCTATTTTTTGTTCAAGCGTTTTAATTGAGCCGTCTAAATATTTTAAAGTACGGCGTTACGAGCTAGCATTGCCCCTGCCGTTCCCACTGGAGAGTTACAGGTGACGACGGTCGGGTTTTTGCACTCGGCTCCAAAGACCTTTTGAAACCACGCTCACCTTCTCTCTCTACTTGCAGGGCCACCAGGCGAGTCCAGAACAGGCCCAACAGGTCCCTCAGGCTCTAGTGGGCCTCGTGGCCCTCCAGGTCGCAATGGTTCTCCTGGGGTGAGGGGACCACCCGGCCCCCCTGGGTACTGCGACTCCTCTCAGTGTGTTGGTATTCCTTACAATGGACAAGGATACACAGGTACGCTCACCATTACGTAGATCCTGCATGGCACTAGATTAGATACAAGTGTATGCACACTAATTTCATTTGCAACTTAATGCACTACTTCTTGCTTGGATAATGTATGGACAAATGGATATAAGGGTTCCACACTATTGTTGTTTAAAAAAAGTCAAATTTATATTTCTTGGAAGGAGACATTTCATTGGGAACCACTATATTCCACAAAATCCATACATTTGATATTTAGTGTTGAAGCTGGCATGTACAGCATTCTAGTAGTCTGATCACTTATGTAGAATGAGATGCTCATAACTTTGTTCCACAGAGAAGACTCACACCCTCTTTGAACTATTTTCAGGTTTGGCATAGTACTCTTTCTAAGTCGCCTGTGCTGCTTACACTTTGAAGGCCTGTTTCTGAGATGTTTGCCCATTCGCTAACGGGCATGTAAGGATAATCACCACGGACATAATTAATGAACAACATTAAAACAAACAATACAAAAAAAAAAAAAATCAGGAAGGAGTGGACTGGCACTAACATCATCTCACAGCTACAAGCTACAGTGATGGCAACCAACTGGCCTGTGAGAGTATTTCTACGAAGGAAGCAGCATGTACAAATACCACCCAAAACAACTACTAACAAAAGTGGATTTCATAACTGAAAGCAGTGTTAATGTGGAGGTGATACCTGTAAATAAACTAATTTTTTTTTTGCCTTGTAAATGATGTATGAACCACAACATTTCACTAAAAAAATCAAGTTAACATCTGTATTGAGCTTGTGCCTTATAACACTCTGCTTACTTACTACCAGCATAACCTCTGTTTACAATGCCTTAAGTGATTTAAACAGCTAGTGCTCTGGTCCAGACTGAAGCATGTTCCATTTGTACATTTAATCATCATGTTCTTTGTGTACGTTGGCCAAATCAATGCTTAATGTTAATGTCTTTTTTTTTAATATCACTTGATTATTTTACTTAATGTTGTGCCATATTATTATCTAATACCTTGCTGGGTGTTATTGTAAATTTCATTCATTTCAACATTTTGCAGTAGTTTTGTTTTTGGTTTTTTTGGTACTTTGTATTTTTCAGTCATTCCATGTTTAAAAGAGCAATACGATTCTTCTGACTTCCCAGAAAGAGTAGGACACAATGCAATAGCTGGATATAGGGCATTTTGAGAAGTCCATACCATAGTGCAATATAATTTAAATTGTGCATGTGAAAGTTTGTAGAACGAACCTTTTTTTTTGATTGGCCAAACCAAATATTTTCTAGCCAACCGCTACGAGCCTGAGCCTGAGGTAGTGTCTATACCTGTGGAGCCAGCCGAAGAGTATGAGACAATGCAATCACCCGGTTACTCACGAAACCAACGAGGAAAGAGGTCACTACCAAGAGACGATACTGAGAGAATAGCATCATAGCCACACAAAAGGAGAAAAAACTATGTGTTATACTGAAAGTATTTCCATGATCACATAATGATATTTAGACAAAACTAGAACGTGCGGGTTTGATACCCCCATGGCTTTATTGAACATATATTTTTTGGCAACACGAGAAGGTTTAGCAAGATGAGTATAACACTAGATCTTCTTTCAGTAAACCAAAACCTGTGTGCTTGCTACCTGTTCCCTTAAGTGTCTCTGCTTGTAATATAACTGCATCAAGTGTTTATCAGAGTCCAATGTGTAATGCACTAATCATGTGAAAACAAATACGTCGAGGGAAGTATGTCTGTCTTTGGACCCATTCAGTCAATAGCTAAATTCACTATGTAAAGCTGTCTGCCGTACTCCATATCAAAAAACTGATTTGAGTTTGCCTCCCTAAGATTGTTCACTGTGGTGTTTTATAAGGCCTGTAAACCAAATGTTAATCTGATTTATTGTAACAAATCTCAGCTGTTTTTTTGTTTTTTTTTACCGAAGGTGGAATTGCATGTTTGTGTTGTATATTTACTGAGGATTTCTAAATCAGAATATAGTTGTTGTTTTGTATCAATGCAGTTGGGATTTGCTTGCAAGACTACGGCGATAGAATTGCTTGTCTCATGTTTTAACTGCACATGTTGTGAATTCCACAGCCTTATTTTCTTATTTATTTCTGAAACAGAAGAGGCATTTTTCAATAAAACTACTGAAAATGTAGCATTTGTTTCAGTCGTCCAGTCATTTATGTTTTTCACTCTCGGGGCTCTATTTTCGTGAATCAATGGCGCACGGCACAAAGCGCCGTTAAAGGCACACAGTGTGAGCGCACAAGGCATGGAAACTGATTTTTGGTAATTTCATGGCCACGGTGCACCTGCCTCGCAGTTGGATTAGCAAGTGTGGTGGGCCTGGGTTGAATCAGTGTCCAATGTCCAATGTCCAATGACATCACCTCTTTTCCTTCCTCTTAAAAGCAGTGAGCTCTGCACCACGGCACTCTCGCAATCTTGTGATAGAAGCTTCTCCCAAGAGGAAACTGATGTCCTTGTGTGGGAGCTGCTGAACCATACAGCCTAGTTAACCAATCAGAGCTATTGAAATCCCCTTCAGTGTTGTCAGTGTACTGACAGTTCTATGTTGGATGACAAACATTCACACCCCAGACACACTTGTATATCTTTAGAATGAACAATTTTGTATCTTCATTTTTCCTGCTTGAGGGATTTACAGCAAAGTCAAATTGGCCAAAATATTATCCACAAAATGGGTTGGTAAACTTTTCAATAGGATCTGTTCATGCATGCACATGTAAAGGTATAAAGTACCATAGACCATGGCTGTGTCCATTCTTGACACCAAAATGCACTGCACTGCTTTATCGTTACTGACACACACCCTGCCGGACCTCACCTCCCCCTTAGGCAGAGTCAAATTCACAGCGAGTCACTAAAATACTAAACGGGCAAAAGAGAGAACAAAACATGTGCACCAGCAAAGAATGTCAGTAGATGCACCTATAGTGTTTATAACCAAAACACTGGTTGTACTTTTTAGAAATGCACATTTGTCAGAAGATGACCAGGGGATTGCTTGTATGTGGGTTAAAAGAAGTCCCTTAACTCTATAGATAGAAACACTGAGGTCAACAATCCCCACATTTAACAGGCTGGCTCCACTGAGACCTCAACAAGGAATGATCTTCCCTATCGACTCAGTTATTTTCAGATAAACAGACTTGACCTTCATTGACCAATCCTGCTCTTCCCAAGGCCTTGGGGAAATATGCTTTGAAACTTGAACCTTTATCCTTGTTTTGTCAGTCAAAAATATTTTGAGCAGTCCAGACTGTGAGTTCATGCAAGGGTGACCCGAAGTGGGAGGAGGGAGCGCCGGTGAGATTTGAGGCAAATAGTCTAAAATTGTGTAACTTTTCCAAGATGAGGAACTGCTTCACAGCCTTTTTACATGCACTCAACACTCAGGCTTTTTGTTGTCTTATCCGATTTCCATGAGGAACCCATGCAAATGAGATCAGGCAGATACAGGGCCTGGAAAAAATCACGTGGATTTCCATCCATATCTAATGGGAAAATGAGACATGTATGAGGTAAGGAACAACTGACGCCATTTTTTATTCATCATGGTGAAGGCAACAACATTTTTGAGGAGTTCCTTCACACAAAATGCCAGAGATAACAACCGGAGGCGTGGTATCAAGGTCACGATCACCGCCACAAGCAAGACTTGGGAAAACTCCTCCTCGGAAACCCCACAGCTCCTCAGTAGATAGTACACTCCTGTGATTTCACCCTCGTGTCCCCGATGTACGCACGCGATGTGTAAAGCAGCTTTGCTAAAGCCTTTAATTTGGCATCTCGGATCCTCAAATAAATTTGATGCAGGTTTTTATTTGAGGAGTGTCAGAATGCTTGCAGGTACAGTGCGAGTCTAACAGCTGGTACATGTTAGTCACAAAGGAGGAGGCTGTAAAAGCACTTTAAATATAGAGAAGACTGCTCAGGAAAATCTCTCTTTCACAATACATCTAAATACCACCGTTATTTCCTCTCAGTTTATGATACCAAGTTTACATTTTGCCAGTAGTTCCATTGGAAATGTTGCTTCTGAACACCAGTCCCTTCAGTCTACAAAGACAATGCAGCCACCATGAAGTCCTTTTATTCCACCAACCATCAGTCATACTGCATTTGCCCCTGAAAGCCATCTTCAGAGATAGATCCTGTCTGGTAGCATCCTTACAGATCCTCTGTCTGGTTTCTGTCTACTGATTTCTTTGAGTCTGTTGACAATCCAGCGTGCATCTGCGATCACTTTGTGGCAAGATTTTTTAAGTGGGCCGTGTTCCAGACTCTGTGGTCAGGATGGGTTTTAACTAACAGCCTGTTGTAGTGCCAGTTGTCCCCTCTTAACGTCAGGCAAAGTGTCATGCAGTCCAGATGCTATATGCTGTGTCTCTACCACGGCAGATAGTCTCCCCTTCCACGGTCGGTTTATTGACAGGGTTATATGGCATGGGATTATGGTTAATGCCCATTTGGACATGTCTTAATCAAATGATGATAGTGTATGTGCATGTGCAGACAGAATCATCTACAGCTGAAACCACTGGCCATGGAAGATGATGAATTCTGGATGATGCGCGAGGTGATTTTTTTTTCTTTCTATTCACCAATCTCTAGAAACGATTTTTTCACCATATGTCTCATAAATGTATTGTGGAATTGGATGAGGAAACTTTAATGTTATATAAGTAAAGGTCATATTTCACTCAATAACGTTTCTCAAAAATGCTTAGATGTACAGTTATAGCAGGTCAGAGATTCCCATACCATCGACTTTCAAAGGCTTCTCACACTGTTACAGTACGACAGCACCCAATTCATATCAGCCGCAGGATGTGATATGAATCCCGTTGGCACGTCAAAAAACACATAGTGGATGGAGGTTCAAAGGAATCAAAACTTCACCGCAGTGATTCCCACCAGTTTCTAATTTATTGTAGCACTACGGAGCTGAATAAAAGTTGAAAGAACATTGTGAGACATTTTCCTTGTAACTTTGTCAAAGAAATGTGCGATTCATTGAAACACCATTAATCAAGCACCTTGATTTACAGTGAATTTAATACCAAAATGATTAAAAAAAAAGAATGGAGCCACGCATGGACAGCACACAAGAGAAATGAACACAGTATTGAAAAGTAATCAGAGATCAGAGATGATTGAGAAGTAAAATTTTATTTGGGCTTTTAGGAGGACTATGAAAGCACTAGCATGAGACTTGGTGGGATTGGAGTCAAATGATGGAAATCATACAGTGAAACATGAAAACATATGTGGAAACTTTTCATATTTTCGTGAAACCATGTTATGGCGTTGCTCATGATAAATATGACGCACTAACTATACCTATATCAATTATTACGATGCATGCCCTATAGGGAAAAAGAGCACACACTAACGAAATTTACCTCTTGCAATTTGATTGGGGTACAGGGTGAGACTGAAGGGAAGGAGGGGAGGCAAACCCAAATAAGTGTTGCTCTAATGAGCCTAAATCACCATGTATCGTTTAGAAGGCTGACTGCCAGGCTCAAGATTAAATCACAATAATGTGAAACCTTTTTGATCCCCGTACCGTTTCTTTTCCCCTGCCTTCCCCCTCCAGGGAGCGAAGAGCGCAGGGTCAGCCACAGAACAGCAGGACACTTCAGCAAGAACGGAGTCGCTAACAGCTACAACCCCCTGCCTCGTATTACAAATATTGCCTTTCCGCGAGAGTTGACGTAGGGGGTCGGACCTATCCTGGGTTTAGAATAGTCCTACCGATTTGTGAAGGCCGATAATACATTTTGGATTGCGGCTGATGATAATTCCCCCAGATTTGTATCCCTGGCAACAAGTCTCTGAAACAGCATTTAGACCATGTGACACTGAAACTCTCTGCTGAAACCCAGGAGAATAAGAATCTATTTATATAACATATTAGTGACATGCCTCTGTTGAATCTGATCAAGATGTCACATTTGACATAGACTAAACTATTGTAGCAATAATCAGTTATACAATGTAATCGAAGACGCTGCATCATATCCATCATATTGCAGGTGGACGACATTGGCTGGCCGATATTTGAACAGGCAACATGTCAGTTGGCGTTGAACCTGATTTAGAGGGAAAAACCCTTTACAGTTCAGCAACAAATGGACACAAAATGCTTTGACTCAGAAGCCACCCCATTAGCACTGAGTGGCTTTGATTCATGGCTTGCCAACCAACACTTGAGGAAGGAATGAATTTGTGCTTTTGAACTTGAAGGGGGGTTTGACTCCTTAAAGGGCAAATATTCAGCATGCAGACATTAGGTTTCCACAGACAGAGATGCCAAGAGCAACAGCGGAGCAGCACTCTCCTTTGACTACGTTCAATAAGCCTAATGAGGAGGCAAGCCACCGGTTCTCCAGCTGACCTCGTAAAAAAGAGAGGCGCTTCAGTCGTGAATTGTCCTTAAAGGACCCCTGTCCTCGTCTGGCCCCCTTTCACCTGTCCCCAACATCTCCTGCGGACTGGAAACGAAACAAGGACTGTGTATTTTGTAGATAACATCACACTCTGTGTCCTTTCCAAAGGATTCTATTACCACTGCCTGTAGAATCACATCCCTTAAAATGATAATAAGAGATAAAAGTTCAATAAATGTCACATTATTTTGGTTTCACAATTATCTTGACTGTAATACAAGGCTATGAAACTCTAGAAATGCTTTGTTCAGCATTAGAGGAGGTATGCCGATATATGCCAAGGCCTGGTCCCCATAAAGTGCCTCTCATTAGGCTTTTTTTTTTTATATCACTGGCTTTGCGTCTTAAGTCATTGAACTGTTTTCCTGTACGCCCTTGTTAATGTCGCCCACGCTGCAAGGCACGAGAGGCTGTGAAAGTCCTCCATCCTGGCTCTGCCCTCTTCTGCAGGAAGCACCACATGGAGAGCACAGCTGCGGAGCTCGCTGGGAGGAAGCCAACAAGTGTTCAGATTCCTCTGCCTGTCCCACAAAAGGTCTTGTTGATATTTGTGATATTTGTCTGAACTTGTACTCCGATCATGTATTTATTGTGAAGCGAGAGGTGGTCCCAAGATGCTTTGGTGACTTGTCACTCATGGCTGGAGGGCTTGCGAGGTGAAAAAAGGTCTGAGAGATGTTTGTGTGTGTGTGTGGGACGGGGGTTGAATGGTGCAGATAAATATTTACACTGATATGTGAAAATGAAAGACAATCTTTTTGTCCTCCATGATTCATGAACATGAGATGAATGGTTATTTTTAACTGGGAAAGTCCAGTCAGATTAATTATTTTCCCAAATGTTAACCAGTTTACATGTTTATTCTTCCTGTTCTGGAGCTGTTTGAATGCAGCTGTGAAATATTTTATTGCGATAAGCCATCTCCAACTTTTGATATGGTCCATCTGCTTCTATTAGACACACTCATTTCAGCCTAAATTTCCAGTCCTATAAACCCAGTGGAGGTTTCGCAGCAATACAAGCCAAATGATGCAGAAATCAAGCCTCGTGTGGCAGCGCGCCGCAGCCTCTAGCTAGCTCTAAGTCAAATGAGAACTGACGGAGATGGGGGTTAAAATGAAACGGCGGCATTGTCTTGATCTGATGTTGTAGCAGCTCTAGCGCTGAAGATTTTGACGTGGTTTTCTCGAGGCACCATTGCGTCACCTTGTCTTGATTAAGTTACAAACCGCTTGCAAATATAGAAAGAGTGATTTCATGGGAGGATTGAAGGAAAGGTTTACTCGCTTCTAAAGTTTGTGCCATGCTAACAAATCGTCTTCTGAAGTGGTCTGGAGCCCGGGAGAAAGGTATCCATGCAATCAGTTGTTGAATGTAAGATAAGATGAGACGCAATTAACAATATGCCTCAGAACATGGATTCAGTTCTGACAGCAGGATAAAACCCCAGGTGCCTTTTATAGGTTTTGTCTGAACTGGGTCGGGGGTGCTCCCATAAACAAGCACTAAACGATAAACAGACACATGTAGGTGTTTCGCGTTTCTCTACAGACGCTGGAATGAAAACATTTTGACAGATGCCTCATGTGGAGAGATCTTCCACCCTATAACAGACCTCGCACTTTTCAAAGTGTGTGTGTGTGTGTGATAATGGAAAGTTGAGATAAAAACTGCTAAACATCTCAAGTACATCATTCCTGGAATAATGTCAAAATGAGCCTGAGAAAATGAGACCAACTAATCACACATTTTAAAAGTGATGAAATGGTGCAAAAATAGAGGAGAGCCTGACATTTTTCGCCAGTCATTTCAGACTGAGCTAATTCAGATGTTAGTGTGGGTGACGGTGAGGGGGCCTGGAAGTCGACTGTCCAGCCAGATCAGCTCAAATGACTCCCCAGAAGGCAATGGGGGGGGGAACGCTTACTGCGGTCAACATTGTGCTGTGTCACTTTTTCCTCACAGCAACCTTTGAGAAAATCCTCTCTCATTCCCCCTCCACAGCAGTGGTCATGATGACCTATGGCCTCGGGGGATGAGCTAATGCAGCGGGGGGAACCCCCAACAGAGGAAGAGACTTCCTGACTCATCTCCCAGGGGTGTCTGGGTGAAGAGTGTCTGTGAATGTCGGCAAGGAGAGGAAAAACACCTGCTGTGCTGGGAACGGAAGAAAAAAAAAAAGCTCATGTTTAAGCGTGGGTCGTGTTTCATTCATTCCCTTGTTCAGAATTGTTGATTTTTTCAGCAGAGAGGAAATTAGTACAAACAGTAAATTGTTTAGGAGATTTAGAGATAATGGTCAAGCCACTTGAAATAGAAGACCGATTGGAATGGTTGTTATTTCCTTTATAGGAAATGAAGAGTAAATTGTTTGTTTCATTTGTAGTTTTAGAAGGAAACAGTTCCCATCCAGAAACAGCGGTTAATTACATTGTTATCTCTTTTGAAGTACAGATTTACATTGTTTCTCAGAGACTGAGATCCATTTTTTCCATGTTACTACACTTAGCAAGAACTCAACAGCCTGTCCATGTGTCCCTCGCTGGTCATTTTGAAGGCATTTTGCAGCTTCACACTGAAGTCATCGTCAAACCGTCTCAGCGGAGCACGTCAGTTTCAGGTTACAGAACATACATCAAGGGCTGACGCGTTCACTCGGCGTTCCCACCACGGCCGTTAAAGTAGTGGTGAACATTGCTCGAGCATTTCCATCCAAGTGTCTCTTCCGTAGAATTTTATCTGTCGGTCTTTATCATGAGCTAGGTCTCCTGCAGGCTGATATCAGGCATCTGTGAGTAATGCCCTTCCTGAGAGGGGGCTCACAATACGAAGGTGCTACAGAGCTCGATGTGTGGGAGGGACATTCCAGATAGATGATAGCGGAGGTTCATAAACCCGTTTGTATTCGTGATGGACTTCACAGATGCTGGCTGTCTGCGGTGCTCGGTGTTCACTACTGTGCATGCGAGAGCAGAGCCGATGAAAACTGGAGGAAAACCATTTCTGCAGAGTTGCGGTCGCTTCCCTCTTCCTTCCCTCTGCCTCCCCCCGCAGACGTCAAAATGTCTTCACCAAACATGCCATTGCAGCATAGGCAGCACCCAGGGGTGTTGGTTCTGTTTTGCATTTGAACGTTTCAGCAACATTTCAGCTCTTAATGTAAAACAGAGAGATGCTGTACATGCAGAGGTGACCTCATACCACTCAATCCTATGCACTGGAACATGAAAAGTACTGAAATGTATTGTATAGAAACAGCATTTCGTCATTGTATACACTGGGTTGCTTAAAGAAAATGAACATATTCTTTGATTGATTCATTGCCGTGAGAGAACAAAGTGTCGAATGACTTGTTGCACTAACACTAACCTAAAAGTAATTTGTGTAATTAGCAAATCCAGCCAAAACACATTCAGTAGTTCATCCTACAGCGTTGTGTTTGGCTCCGGTCGAAGGGAGTCTGAACCAGGCCGCGCTAAGGATTTCGTGTTTCAATACGAGGTGAATCGCAATACCAAAACATCACATAATATCCCTGTAATTTACTGTAACTACTGCAATTAAAGACAGGTCATTTTGAAACAAAGATTAATTGTTATTCTTTAATGATCTAATCAATCTTAGTCTGTGATTTTTACAATTTCTACAAAAAATAAATTATCCTCCAGAGTTTTACAACCTGTGTGAACAAGGACAGTTCTAATAATACCTTGCTTTCCAGTATGGTGTGGCCTGACATTTCTCCTCACTTTGTGCCACAATGTTTCTCCTGTACTCATATTTTTCAGCAAAATTGTACCCGGTGTGATACGCAAGAACTCAAGCTGCAGGGTGTTCACGTTTTTGTACGTTTCTGGGAAAAGCACAGTCTGGTAATCTAACGGAAAACTCAATCACTGGTTTAAACTGATTAAGGCTGAGAGCCCTATGTCATTTTCGCTGGCATGACGTTTGACCGCGTTGCCAAAGTTAATCAAATTTTCTGTCAGAATTTTTGCACTGCTGCTAAATAAAATAGGCGAATCATTGTGCGCTCTCATGCTGGTTTTAGAATGAATCACGGAGGAAAAGGTTTGATGTCTGATAGGTTTGTAATTTGTGCCTAATCCCTGCCCCAATATGTCAGCTGACGGACGATTAAGAGGCAGTTTTGGTGGTTCAGTGGTTGTGGTTTCGCCTTCATAAGTGTTCAGACGGCACCACTCAACATAATATCATACTGTACATCGGATGACTTATGTAGACTTGTATAGACAGTGAACTCTGCACAGTATCATTAGTGCTCATCTCTGGTTTTGTTTGATTTAAAGGAAGCGAGTGATGTGCTGCTGTTGTATAAAACTCAGATCGAGACAGGAGTCCTTTTAAGTCAATCATGAATTACATGAGCACATTTATTTAGCACACAGCATATAAAACAGTTAACAAGACAATACAGGACAATACAAGACAATACTGAGCTCAGGAGAGATGCGGACACATGGGTAAAGCATACGGATCTCTGCCATAGAAGCATCAGGGCAAAGTTTATATAGCTAAAGGAAACAATAAAAGGGGATGAATATGCAAAAGCGCTATCTACTAGGGGAAGGACTAAAAGCATTGACGCATCTAGTGAGGTCACAAGGCTACACGGAGCAGATATCTGGGTACACGTGGCTTAAGGAAGTAATGGGGGGGGCAATCTGGATGGTACCGGCTCTTTGGGCGACTATGTTATGATCTGACCTGACCTGTGGCCTGCATTACCAGGCACCAGTCGTTCTCCCTTCATCTAGACTAGGCACATCCTGTTCTCCCAACTATGATATGCAACTATTGACAAGACATGCACCCAGACACCTAGGCGCCTCACCATGTGTGACCAAACAAGTGCATACACTAAGGCCTAATGAGCTTAAGCAACTATAAAACATAGGGGATAACAGTACTAAGGGATAAACAAGAATATAAAGGTAACATACGTAAATTCTACCACAGTTCCCCCCTTTGATACCATCAGGTATCACATACAATCGTACAGCTAAAATGTTAACCTTAGCTGGAGATATTAACCATTAAACAGTATGGGGAACTCATTTCTATGATTAAAACAGCACAGCACATAGTGATTACAATGATTAAAATTAAAAATGAAAACATGAATAACAATCCTGAAAATCAAAAGTCGGTTATGCACATTTTCACATGATCAAGGCTTCTGAAAATGCATGGTAACACACAAAAAGAATCACACTAGAAGATTGTAATCTCAAAGAGGTAGGTTATCAATACTCTCCAGGAGGTAGTTTATAAGGTGTAATAAGGGAACGCTGGAATCAGGAAGCGCACCCATCTAATCAGTATTTCAGTGATTTTAAGACTTGCTAAATATCAAAAAAGACTTCAAAAAAAGACTTGCATTCTATTCTGGAGTGTCATAGCGCGGATTTCAGAGAGTTCATTGGACAGCGCGGAGATAGTGACGGTGGAAACATTCATGTATTTTTCTAACGCTGTGATTTCAACATGGGATGAGTAAAACTGTTTGAAAAGTGGAGAGAGTTCTCTTCTTGCGGTGTAAGGGAGTATACAAAGCAGCAATTTCGGTTGAGGTAGCTGGTCTAACCAAGGGAGTTAAGTAAGCTAGGTAACACGTGCCATGTGCATTCTTCGGGACACAGCTGTAGGCTTGTGGGCTGCAAACAAGATAGACTTGTTCAGGGAGAGGAGACGCGCTGGTAAAGTTGAATGTGAGGACAGAGGAACAATTATTATTACCGAGATTTACACCTGTAGTGTCGGGGTGCTGTAGACAATTAGAACATTGATTAGTTCATACACGTGAATAGAGGGCCATGATAGAGAGCAATTGCGCACGCGGGCAGGTATACGTACCATCGGGGCGGGGCAATTGTGCATAATGATGCTATGTGACACTAGACGCATCTGACGAGCCCACGGGGTCACTGACACTAACGCGGTGACTCTGAGAGTTGGAGTGTACGGAGAAGGGGCGCAACTAATGGAATCATCCAAGATTCGAGTGGCTGTGGAGCAGTTAGTCTGAGTCAAAGTCATTTGAACGCGGTACATTAAACCAGTGTCCATAAACTGGCGAAAATAGGTTAGATGTAAGAGAGACGTGGCGTTAACACCACTCGGCAAGTGATTTCTGTTTAGCTGGGTTATTGCATACGTTACAATGTGTCGGCGTGGCTCGGCCATGTCATAAATAACAGAGTTAGGGGTGTAACAATCTGAGTCCGAATCAGGGATCTCTGACATAAGGCCAGTCCAGTTTAACTGCTGCCAATCGGCATAGGTAAATGGAATGGGCTTTATCATTGGTGCGTGAGACGACGGTGGCATGTGCTGACAGATCCAGCATGAATTTAGCTTCTGGTTCAACGCGTAATCATACATTATCTGCATTGCTAAGTTATGCACGCCTGTAGTTGATCGTTGGACGCGGAGTACTGATCTTGATTTACGTAATTCGAGTGGCACGGATGGGGAATTCGTTTGATAAAAACTACATGGTTTGGCGCCGAAAGCGGCATAATTAGGTGGATTATTGTTACAGTCGGGATTTGTAGTAAGTTGCTCCTTGGTGAAACACTAACAATAACTTGGGCTGAACCTATCGGTGGAAAAAATTATCTTTAATGAGAATCTCCTGGTGTGTGTCATTTCGATCTTTAAACTGTATGCGTTTCTGGTTTAAGCAATGATGACCACAACCATATACCTGCTGGTTCTATGGGGTCAAAACCCATCTGGGATTGTTCACATCTTTAAACTTACACCTGTCAACGGGAAAAACATGGCAATGTGTACATGTGTGGTGCATCTTTGTTGGCGGCGTCGAACATGCCGCAATGAGTCCACGTCAGGGGCGTCGATCTCGTCCCTCGGTGGTGCCGTTTGGCTGGGCACTGACATCGGTGTGTGTGAGATTATCAGTGTAGGTGTGTGCAGAGACAGTAAGTGAGCGTGTGTGCTCGTGGATGCGGCTGCTGTTGTCCGGCCTGGGGACGGCTCCTTCTTCTATAGCCCAGATGATGAGGGCTACGCCGATCATGAAGAGGGAGATGGTGATGACGATTCCTTGTCAGCAACACCTGGAATGGGCCTTTCCACCTAGGAGAGACTGACATTTCCACCTAGGAGAGACTGACATTTCCTAGTGATTTCATCAACACAAAATCACCGGGTTTAAACTCGTGGGTGGGGTCAGAGCTAGGAACTGGTAGGGCTACTCTTAGATTAAAGTACGACCTAAACCCAGTACAAAGTCTGTTAGGTGTTCACTTGTCCAAATTAGAGTAGTTCTGTGTGGTGGCAAGGGCGGGCTGAGACCTGTTGTTCTGTTTGGGGATGATCTGATGACATAGAGTACAAGAGGAAATGAGACATGTTTTGACTCTGCTGCGGCTGTGATTCCAGGGGCAAAACCATTGTGTTCTTACTATATGGGTTATCCCCCCTTTTCCTACATGTGCAGGACTGTGCGTGGCACGTGCCAACACATGGAGGAGAGAATTAGGACAAACCGGTCTCACTCCATCAGGGTGGAGCCACAAGCCTGACTCCGATTTCAAACAACCTTTGCGTGACCTTAACGCCTTCTCGTTGGGTTCAGCACAATCTTGCAGGACTGCGACATCATTAAGAGAAGGGTGTGGCTGTGCGGAAGGAGTTTGTTTTGCTAGGCCTTGGAGGACCATAGAGGAAGAGCAGTGCAGCTTGTTTGGCAGAAGCATCTGCCATTGCATTACCTTTTTGACACAGGATCAGTAGCACCAGTGTGAGCAGCACATTTAACAATGGCTAATTCTGAAGGGAGCAGAATAGCCTCAAGAAGATTTTTTATGAGCATGTTATGTTGTATGGGCTTACCGGATGACGTGATGAAACCACGGAGCTTCCACAACATACCAAAATCATGTGTATCACCGAAAGCATATCTGGAATCTGTGAAAATTGTGTCAGTTTTACTTTTAGCAAGAATGCAAGCTGCTCTGGTTAACGCATACAATTCTGCCGCTTGAGCAGACGTGCCTGGAGGGAGGGCGTGGGCCTCGATCACCTCGGAATCTGAAACTATAGCATAACCGGAACGATAATCGCTGTCAGAAAGACGAAAAGAGGATCCATCTGTGTACAGAACAAAGTCAGAATTAGAGATTGGTGTTTGTTTGAGATCTGGGCGTGGTGATGTGGTTACATCTATCACCATCTCACAGTCATGCAGGTCAGCGTCTGAAGACTCATCAGAGCTGTTGGGAAGAAGTGTGGCAGGGTTAATGGGAGGCGCTCTTTTTACAGTTATGTGAGGTGCAGAAAGAATGATGGCTTCGTATCCAGAACGTCTGGAGGCAGTGAAATGCTGAGTGGCTGTAGATTGTAACAAGTGTACCACCGAGTGTGGGGCAAAGACAACACAGTCATGAGCCAGAACAATGGCTCTTCTTTGGCTGATTTTTCGATCATTTCAGCAACAGCAGCAATAGATCTGAGACACGCTGGCATACCACAAACTACAGGAGAGAGCTTATGAGAGTAGTAGGCAAAAAGCCTGTAATGGGAACCATGTTTTTTTGGACAAGTATGGCATTGACAAACCCACTGGCTTCGTGCACATAGAGATGGAATGGCTGATTGTAGTCTGGCAACCCAAGCGTTGGTGCTGACATCAGGGCCTTTTTGAGCTTTGTGAATGCATCATGCATTTCAGGGGTCCACACGATGGCTTTGGGGGCATCTGCCATGGTCGAAGCGCGTAGAACAGAGTCCATTGATCTGTAATCATAGATCCAATGTCTGCAATAGTTAGTCATTCCCAGAAAAGACAACATTTCAGTCTTAGTGCGAGGAGGGGTGGCTGCACAAATAGCCTTGACTCTATCAGGAGAGAGGAGTCTAGAGCCTTGGGAGAGGCGGTATCCCAGATAAGCAACAGAGGGAAGACAAAACAGCAACTTCGCCAGGGAGGCTTTGTCCCTTCTCTGCCAGATGGATAAGCAGAGCGATGGAGTCAGCTTCACAGGCTTCCTTTGAGGGAGGGGCAATCAACAGATCATCAGCATACTGCAACAATGTGCTCCCACCTGGGAGAGTCAATGCATCCAAGTCACGCTTAACAGCAATAGAATAGACTGTGAGGCTCTCTGTGTAACCTTGAGGTAGGCGTGTCCAGGTGTACTGCTTACAGTTATAGGTGAAGGCAAAGAGGTATCTACTGTCTTCATCTAACGGGATGGAAAAGTATGCTGCACACAGATCAACAACAGTGTAATGAGTGGAGTCAGCAGGCAAACTTGCCAGAATAGAGTTGGTATCTGCCACAAGAGGGGTCATAGGGACCACGATGTCGTTCACTGCCCTCAGATCCTGAACAAAGCGCCATTCATCTGCACAACCTGGTTTAGGGACCGGAAGAATAGGGGTGTTACATGGACTGTTTGTTTCAACTAGAACTCCCTGTTCCAACAAAGATTCAATGACAGGCCTGATACCGGAAATGGCAGCAGTAGACAAGGAATATTGCCGAATACATGGAACTAAACTATAGAGTTTTTTGTTTGTTTGGTTTTTTTTTTCAGTGTCACCACGTGAGGTGGAGCTGAAGCGACAAAACTTACGTGATTATTGTGGAGCGCCCACAAATAACTTTAAAACAGTCGCCGGGTAGTAACCCAAGGATCCCACAAGGGGTCGACTTTTCTTGCAAAGGTGTCATCTGTTAAAGATAAACATACATGGGGCCTAAATCATGAGGCTGACAGCCTGTGGTAACAGCCAAGGACACATGGGGGAGTGACTTGGACATTTGATAGAAAGCGCGTTTATTCTGTATACAGAGGAATAACAGTAACTGGGTGGAAACACCAGCTGCGCAGCCTTGAGCACCTATAACCTTAGTAGCTGGTGTGCTCAAAGTGTCTACCTGGGTCAAACAAGGGGCTATCAAATTAGCGTATGCGTCAGATACAGGAACAGAGCCATACAATGCGGTACAATGCAATGAAGTGAGATGAGACATAGACAACAGCTTAGTAGTCAAACTAGGAGAATGTTTGGACAATGCAATGATGTTAGACTCTGAGAGGAACTCATAACACTTTCCTCTTGTAAATCCAAAAACAATCCATCAGGGGTGCAATAAATTACAGCATTCAACTTACACAAAGCATCTTTACCCAATAAAGATAACTGAGTTTTCTGTCAGAAAAACCGGTGCTGCAGTTCACTTTCCCCTACTTTCAAAGCTGTAGGTTTAGATAGTGGTTAGTGTTTCAGTCATGGGCCTTCCCTCGACCCCCACCGTTGTTACTCAAATCTGCAAATCAACTTCATGCATCTGAGTGGCTGACAATGTGGCACCAACAAGCATATGTATCCTTTTACCTTCAACACATACATCTAGAGTGGGATCTTCCCTCGGGGAATTTGAAAGCCTAATTAGTGTCAACTGGTGGTACTGATCATGTTCTTCCCCATGGCCTCCCTATTGCTGGGGATAACTCATTGAATGCGCGGGAGGGGCTGACGGCGGTGAAGGCGGAGGGAGAGAAAGATACTGGTCTTCCCCCCTTTTTCTGCTGATTCGCATAATTTTCTTTTCTCTTTTTAGTTTTATACTCTCTAGCCCAGTGCCCCAATTTATTGCAAAAGTGACATTTATCCTTAGATTTGTCTCGTTTAGTCCATTGACCTCGAGCCAACAAGTTGAGAGAAGCTACAGGCCTCTGTACTGGGGATGGGGCATTAGCTAGCATTTGTTTAACTTCAATTGGTGTCCATGTCTTAGCTATGGGCACGTCCTCTATCATTATTCTAGGAAGCTGGGGCAAGTATTGTTGGTTGGCCTGTGTTTTCGCTGTTACTGTAGCCAACGTCTCTACCCATTCATCACGGGCAGGCAGGGGAGGATACAACTTTTCTACTGTTTTCTTAGTAAACCTTCTGACCCCCCCGTCGTTAGCTTTTGGGGTAAACAATCCTTCCGTTTCCAAACCACCACATCTTAACATTTCACACAGTTTGGGGACCGTTAACCCAGATTGGTTCTTAGCCCAAGCATACATAAGTACCCGGGCCTGTGATGTCGCGGAACCAAGGGCATCCAGCCCCAAACAGGCCATGGTCTTATCTGTCAGGTCTACCGCTGTTATGACCTGAGGTATCATGCTGAATGAGCAGTTGTAGGCGATTTTATCTATCGCCATAGGCACCTGAGGAGACCAGTTTTGCAACGTATCCGTTATTTTACCTTTAGGAGGTCGGGTGGTTTCAGGGGATCTAGTCTCTGAGTCATTTACTTGGTTTTGTGATGTGTTGTGTTGTTTTGGGGGCGGGTGTCGTTTAGCGACAACACGCCATTCTTTGAGACATTTTTCCATATAATCATAATCCCAATTTGGATCTCCCTGACCACCCTCGATGTTGTCTGTTAGCAGTTGAAGTTTTTTTCGGGGCGAATGATCCGCCTAGGGACCATTTCCCCCCTGTCCAGTTACACATGTCATAGGTAAATGGCACAGCAAAGATGAGATTTGTTTCTTTGACCACAATCTCAGCTGCTGAACCCTCGGGAACGAGGCTTGTGCTCCATTTTTGCATTTCTTTAACTCTACAGCTTATGGCTTACTACATTTATAAAGTTGCTGGTTCTCAGGTGTCGTTGTTGAAAATGCACTGCCCATTTTGCGAGTTTACAAGCAAACACTTTACTGGAAAAGAAAAACAGTTTTCTTACCTTTGCGCTGCTGTGGTTGTCTTAAGAATGTCTGTGTGTCTTATCTTTCACTCCTGTTGTCCTCTGTGTCTGCTACTGTTATGATGACTGTGAGGTCCTGGCCCGCTCTGACCTTCGCCTCCTCCGCTCACTGTCTCTCCCACGGAGAGGTTTCTCTGTTACCTGGAGGGACTAGTCAGGGCCTGGAAGACACACTTTCCCTTTTTCACTTACCTTCAAGGTTGATTAGACACACATGCATTGACAACATTTCAAGATGACTACTTTCACTCAAAAAATTGTGCATTCATGCAAATATATATGTGCTCATAACATGGACTTTCAAAACTTTTTTTGATCTTTGCAGTGTTATTGTGTGTGTGGCTAACCTCACCATTGTGCGCGCATCCGCACTACCCTCAGAGTAGTGCACTGTAAACGTTTCGTTAAACATCAACTAATAAGAGATCTTTACGTTCTTTACGTAGTATCTTTGTTCTTGAAACGACTTAGCAGTTATTCAATATACCGCCCAAAGTCTTGAAGTTTTGTTTCCGAAATCGGTGGACTCTCTGGGTTCGTTTGGATCTCGTCAAGGCACTCTTACTTGGGGGGTCATGAACGTTTAAAAAATCAACCAATAAGAGATCTTTAGTGTTTCCTGTTTCTAAACGACTTACTCACCCCGTTTAGCAGCTGCCCGTATTGAGATCCTGTTCGTGACGCCAGTTTGTTGTATAAAACTCAGATCGAGACAGGAGTCCTTTTAAGTCAATCATGAATTACATGAGCACATTTATTTAGCACACAGCATATAAAACAGTTAACAAGACAATACAGGACAATACAAGACAATACTGAGCTCAGGAGAGATGCGGACACATGGGTAAAGCATACGGATCTCTGCCATAGAAGCATCAGGGCAAAGTTTATATAGCTAAAGGAAACAATAAAAGGGGATGAATATGCAAAAGCGCTATCTACTAGGGGAAGGACTAAAAGCATTGACGCATCTAGTGAGGTCACAAGGCTACACGGAGCAGATATCTGGGTACACGTGGCTTAAGGAAGTAATGGGGGGGGCAATCTGGATGGTACCGGCTCTTTGGGCGACTATGTTATGATCTGACCTGACCTGTGGCCTGCATTACCAGGCACCAGTCGTTCTCCCTTCATCTAGACTAGGCACATCCTGTTCTCCCAACTATGATATGCAACTATTGACAAGACATGCACCCAGACACCTAGGCGCCTCACCATGTGTGACCAAACAAGTGCATACACTAAGGCCTAATGAGCTTAAGCAACTATAAAACATAGGGGATAACAGTACTAAGGGATAAACAAGAATATAAAGGTAACATACGTAAATTCTACCACAGCTGCATATAGGATCCTCTCATGATGTCTTCATGATGTCTTCATGCACCTTCCCTTGACATGGAGCATGAATTTGTCTGCAATGGGACAACAGCCTAAAGCATCACTTCTTGTAGTGTTACTTCATTTATGTCTGGCTTTCAATAAATGTCAGCCTCACATTTTCCAGCATGTTTCCAATTTGCAATATACGTTGGCTGTTAGCTGATGCAATGATAGTTGTAGACAATGCACGCAACTATCCTGAAGAGTATTTTAGTTTTGGATTGATGGGGGGGCAGAATCCTCAATCAGCACCAGCACCAAGCTTGAGATAAGAGAAGATAAGAGAAGATAAAAACGTCTCCTTCTGGCTCAGAGGAGGATGTGTTTTCACCCACTTCCATCTCTCCACCCCCTAGTTTCTCCCATCATTCCATAGAAATTCATCCATTTTCACTTACCCCAGCATATACCCAATATGCTCTGACATTGAACATGTTCAGAAATGTGCAATAGGTTATATAATTGCTTGACTATTGTAAAATGTTGTTTTTAGAACGTTCTGTTACAAACCTCTGCCCACTATCCTCCTCCATCTACTTTAAGTGGAGTGTTAGTACATTTTAGTGCTGGCAATGTCTCAGAGAAGAGCCTCCCTTTCAGCCCATCTGCAATAATCGCTTTATTCCAAACTTTCCACTGGTCGTGCAGAAATCTGTAATGTTATGTTAAGCGATAGGCGAGGACTTTAGGAGACACCAGAGACTCCCAATGGAGGAGGCGATTTTCTTGTCTGCAAACCTGGTGCTTTCCACTGTTTAGCACAGAGGTTTAATGCTTCCCTCACTGTGTATCCAGTTTGTTGCACTACATCCTGCCATTTCTACATCTCAAGTGAAGCCCATTGACACTGATGTCAACTTGTTTTAACTCTGATCGTTTGTTTAGAGATATCGTTCTCACCGTGTGGGAGCCAGAGGCTGTCAGACATGTCGTCTGTTTTTAGGTCGCTGTGACTGTGCAGTTTCATGGGGATGACCTACTTCCTCTGCGGACCTTGTTTTGCGGTTTTATAGGCCTATTTTGCTCTTGCTTGCAGACACTATGAGACACTATGATATAATCTGCAGCTACCCCCTTCTGCTGTATTGTTTTCACACGCTATAGAAGCCAAAGGCATGAAAAAGCAATCAGGAACCATAAACCCTCACACTGCTGTCCAGTCCACTTTTCCCTATGCTCGTCTTAGGTAAAAGGGGAATATTTCTATCCCGCCTCATGTCACTGTGCCAAATGTTTCCATTAAGTTGCCTTACAGGCCGGTGTGATGTCCAACGTACAGTAGGATCAATACATACAGTGCTGTATACAGTGTTTATGGCTCTCGGTTTGCCGGTGGGGTGTAGGAGCTAGGGATGCTGCCAACATCCCAGTGTAACACTGCAAATACAATGAACAAGGGTGCCTCCTGGAATTTCTCTGCCTTGGCAAAGATGACTCAGACCTGGACTGTGGACCGGTTGTGACAGCCAGACCATTACAGATTCAACCTTTAGGCCAGTGTGAGTTCTGGTCCTGGTCACATCTTAGACAGGCAACATTAAATAGGTGGTAATCAGGTTTGCTCCGATTTGTTCGATCTACTGTATCTCCTGAATCCTGTCATATTTACTTCACCTATCCATAAAACCTCTCTCTGCGCCCCATGTGTTCTGCATTACCAAATGCTAGTTGTAGTATTTCAGTGATTCGACTGAAGGTCCGGCCAGGTTTCAGCAGATGTCTTCGGTTTTGTCTCTTAGTTTCCTCGACCCCGCAAGGATTTACTGTGAACAACAGCTTGGATTAGATCTGGAAGAGTGCAGCGAGCGAGCCAGATAATTATCACTCTTCTCTCAGGCCGGCTTAAAGGGTAATTCCGGGATTTTTCAACCTGGCCTCTATGTCCACAAAATCGCTTTTCATACCTTTAAGTAGATCCCAAATGTTTCTGAGTGTCTCCGGTCCATCGACTCAACCGGCAGTCTCGTAACGGCGGCTCTATGGCGGCAACGTAATCCGTAAAGGCATACTCGGCCGGTCAAAGTACGTCCACTAAAAGTGCTTGTTTTTGTCACGGACGGGCTCAGATTGTTATTCGTGTTATTATCCAAATGTCTGATATGTCAATTACGGTTGATACGTGAGTCGGAGAGACGAGTTTTGAATTTACGTAGAGGAACTGCTAGAACTTGCAGCAGCTGGTTCACCCTCTCGCTTCCATAAACTATCTTCGTAGCCTTTTCACCGTCGTTTTCCGAGCTGTTTCTGTAGCGACCCTTTCCATCATGTTGTCAGACATTTAGATAATAACACGAATAACAATCTGAGCCCGTTCGTGACAAAAACAAGCACTTTTAGTGGAAGTACTTTGACCGGCCGTGTATGCCTTTACGGATTACGTTGCCGCCATAGAGCCGCCGTTACGCGACTGCCGGTTGAGCCGATGGACCGGAGAAACTCAGAAACTTTTGGGATCTACTTAAAGGTATGAAAAGCGATTTTGTGGACATAGAGGCCAGGTTGAAAAATCCCGGAATTACCCTTTAACGGCGAGGGAAGTCGAGAATAACTGAGGCCTCTTGCGTGATTCAGGGGTGGTTCCACACTAATCCTGGGGATTCCTCTAAGGTAACTCTCTCCCCATGTGACCAGACCTGCCCCGGGACAAGGTGATTTCATTTTCCTGTCTGCAGATTAAAAAGTCATCATGATAAAAGTGCTCCCCCTTCCCCCTCCCAATTTCATCACTTCCCTCCTTTTCCCGAGGACTAAGGTATCATGTCTGTCTCTGAAAGTGGTAACCATGTCTTCTGTGTTTGATTTGATACGGTATCCCAATCATCTTTTACATTGCTTTCTAGACTGATAGACATCTAGACATTCGTAATGCCAATGAAGTGCTGAAATAAAAATAAAGGATATACTTTAGACAAAGGCATGTCATATGACTGGGATGATGCTGGATACAATAGTGATTGTTGGCCTCACAGCTGGAAGAACAGATACTTCCCCCCCCTCCGCCTGACACAAATTCACCCTCTGTCTCAGTGGGACAACCATGACCTTTCCCCAGGTTTAAACGAGGCCCCTGTTTAAAGACTGGGTCTATTAACGATGTCTGATCTATTGGAGAGAAGTGAAGGTGTCTGATCCAAATGTGTGAAGCCCTAACAGGCACCCACCCACCCCCCTGTATATACACACATGATGTGCTCTAAAGTTTGTGAGAAGTTTCCCACAATGTTCCAAAGACCTCATAGTAATGATAGCAATGGCAATATTAATCTTTGATAGAACGGTAATTGATAACAAATGTTTGGAAATTAATGGCAAAGATTGATGGCAATTACATGATTCAACACAGTACATTGTCATATTAGAGACTATTTTCTCCGTAAAATGATATTTTTGTGGCAGAGATGAAGGTTATGAAAAACAATATTGCCATTGATTATGACTCACTCTGACCTGCTAGATAGAGAACCCTTACGCAATATCTAAGTTGGAAGTGATCTGAACTGAGGACATTGGATGTTTTCAAGGAATAGTTTGATTATTACTCATTTGCAACTGCTTTCTTTGGATGCTACCACAGATCTAGAGAGACCCCTTGGTTCCTGTTCGAGAGTCAAGGCTGAGAGTTCGCAGTGAGTCAGCAGGCAGACCTGCACCGGAGCATGAGATCCTGTGGCTGGGAGCCACACTGTTTGGGCCACTAAGGCCAAGTTTATGATGACAGCCACTCAGACACTGCTTGTTAGAGGAACAGTGCTGCCTCCAAGCGACTGGAAAAGTCCAGTCAGACAGTGTGTGTGTGAGTGTGTGTGTGTGTGTGTGTGTGTGTGTGTGTGTGTGTGTGTGTGTGTGTGTGTGTGTGTGAGAGAGAGAGAGAGCGGTCACACACAAAGACTAGTCCCTGATCCAAACTGACAGCTCTGGTGACCATCTCCACTGTCCCCAAAGCTCAGAGGACCAATAAAAGTCTCTTGTATCAGTGACTATCAGTGACTTGTATCAGCCAATCTGTCCAGAGCGATGAGATTGAAAGGAAGAAGGAACCACTGGGAGCAACCATATGGTAGAGGAACTACAAGAAAGACATCTTTGTCATAACATATATGTGCCCATTGTCAGACAGCTTGCGGCAAGACATCCATTATTGGTCACATCCCTGTCTGTGCTTCTTTCTTTCTCCCTGTGAAATATGAGCAGTGACCCCCCCTCAAACAGACCGTTGGCCCACAGCGTTCAAACAGATTTACCAACGCAAATGGCAAATTTTGTTCTACACAATAAAATGCAGAGAACAAAGTAAATTTGATCTCAGCTCACCACAACGGGACAGACTAAACTAGCGTTGGGGGAGCTATTTGCGACCGTCTGTTTTCTCCTCCTAAGCTTTTGTATTAGTTTGGTCGGTCAGATTAGTCGGTCAGATCACCATCTTGTAAACAAATAGTTGTGGAATATAACGGGGGGAACTCGTGTCATTGTTGTACGGGCTGTAACAAAGCCAAAACAGGAATAGGCATTAAGCATTGGCCACAAATGAGGTTGGCCGCATGTCTTGAAACGCATGACGCTACTCTGACATTGTTATTCAGCGGTTTGCGTTGGCTTTGTGCTGACATCACTGTTGCATTTTTGGAAAGATACAAAAATACCACCGGAGCTAGCAAGAAATGAATCCAAATCAAATTCTTTCCAACTAAGGTACATTGAGTCCAAGGCTGAATGGTGTAGCTCTTAATGTATTTGACGCTTAAACTACTTAGGTTTTGTAGTGAAAATACCCAAAGCAAATACAGGCCTCTCATTACATCTCTCTTGAGCTGACAGACAGACAGACAGACAGGTGTGTTCTGTAAGGTTTCCTTTGCTCGTGTCTGAATGGTGGTAATGATGATGAGTTATGATGATATAAAGACACATTACCTGAGACTAAGGAAAGCCTGAGCTAAGGGAAATGTGATCGGCTGCTACCTAGTTAAGGGAAAACTTTTTGGAGGGACACTACAGACACGTGCTCGCTACCCAGAATGCATTTTGTCCTATAATTAGAGAGAAATGATGACCCGTCGGACCATGGGGACAAGCAGACGCTTTCTTTCAGGGAGACTTCTTTTCGAAATGTATTTAATAGGCGCCTTTCCCAAATATAATGTCTGCTTTCTGTTAAACAAGGTGGCCGTGAAAAAGTCTGCTTTGGCACTCTGCGGAGTTTTTACACCTTTAAGTTGTTATTGATTTATTTATGCACGGCCTGAAAGGCTGCCATGCCTGCTGTGAAATATGTACAGAAAATGGAATCCTTGTCTCTGCAGTCGAGCACTGTCTGCTTCAATTAGACATGTTCAAACCATGGTCAGAAGTCTTTCCACTGTTTGCTCTTCATCCGCTCAAATTTTCCATCTGCTTTGGATGTCCAAGTTCCAGCGTTCAGGAGCAGAAGGTTCTCTCTGTGCTCTTTCTTTCTTCGAGGGGATAAAAAGCCCATAAAACCTGTCAATTCCTATACGGATGCTATATTTAAACCCTTTTGTTTTTGTGCTGGCTTCTTCTACTTCTAACAACTCTCAAATTGCTCTGAGATGGTGTGCAAATGCTTACTAGGCCTACTAGCGAGGTTTACTAGCTTGTTGCTATTGTTGTATCTTCATCTTTTTTGCAAGCTGACAGCAACTACATTATACTAAGATCAGTAGCTCAAAATGCCAACATTACTTTACTGTCCTACCTTAGCAATATATTATCTTCTGGACTGTGACTATTCCATCAAGCTGTCATTTTGAACTGATGAACTGATGAACTGCCTTTTTCATGGCAAAATGACCATGCAACTCTAAGGCACTCCTATTTGTCTCACAGTTTTATAGCATTTGTTCCCCTTTCCCTCCTCTTAAAACATCTCTTTACTGGCCATTTACAGTATAGGGGCCTTGTAATTACCCCCTATCACATTATGAATCACTGGAAAGTGTTCAGATGTTCTCTTGTGTCATTTTCCACAATCATTCCAGTAAAAGCTTTTTGGGAAACCAAAAATAGTGGAAGAGTGAGCGTCTCCTTGGCGCTGATCTTTCACCATGATGTCAAACCAGGCGGGGCATACAGATGCTCTTATCATTTTGGTTTTGGTATAACATAGCACAAAATGAACAGTGGCCCTTGTATCCTTTCTTGACACTGCTATTTCATTTGGTGGGGAATACAAACACCACTCCCACTCCCTCGCTTACTGGTAGGAAGGAATTCAACACATATAAAGTGAAAGGCAGTAAATAGCTATGAATGTGTGAGCGTTACCTGACTTTAGCTCCACCAAGCAGGTTCTGCTTTCACTCCTGTTAGTTGGTTTGTCTGTCAGCAGGATATCTCAAAAACGTATGAATGGATTTCCATGAAACTTGGTGGACAGATAGACCTCGAGTCAAGCAACAACTCTACCATTCGACGATTATTGTTTTTTTTAGCCATAAGATAGATAGAGACTTGATTCCAAATCCTAAGGGTTTGCAGGGTCAATAAATCCAATTAAATATGTTTGAAATGAATTGAAATGGTTGGAATTATGTCTTTGGGTGTAACAGCAAGACTTGTCTGGGGTTGGATGAGTGTCTTCTAGTTTTTATCAGAAATTGTAAACTGTCGTCACATCATTAACAAATGGCTGAGCTACAACATATTTTATGTAGTGGTTAATCCTACTTTGGTTGGAAAAATGTGTGTAAAAGGACAACATGAGAATCTCAGGGGAACACGGTGTAGCCAATGAAAAGTAGGAGGGAAAAAGCTTGGCTCAAGCTACTGGGGAAGCACCTGTACAAATGCATCACTGAATGAGCGATCGTCCAGTTAGTGATGCCCCCGTTCTCGGAAGGAATCAACTGACTCACACTGACAGGAACATCACCTCTGAGTACAGCCAAACAATCTAGCACCAAAAAGCGAAAATCCTTTAATGCCAAAGGAATGACAGAAGCACTGCAGCAGCAAAGTGAAATTTCTTTTACTCACTTTTTTGGAAAACATTGTCCAGATCAATGAAAACAGCTTAAAATACGAGTCGTGAGATGTCAATGATACCATCTCTGCTTCCTCCTTCCAAGGAATGAGCTGGGCTTGTGTAGCGAGCTGCAGAATCTTGCCTTGTTAGTAACTTTGCACCCAAAAACATGTCTTGCTTGAGCGGAGAGCGTTTTTACACTCTGAGCGTGTCCAAGTAGTTCTGTTGACAGCTTATACTGGCCAAGCAAATATTACTGAAACACAAATTGTCACTGAACTTCCCCTGTGGCTTCAATTTCTTAGATCACCAATTGAGTAAAACTCTCGGCACTTTCGCACATGAGAAAAAAGAATGCAATGGGAACTGTGAAGTGCAGTCTTGTCAAGCTTGCATGCTTGGTTTGGTTTGAGAAGGGTTGCCATGTACTGTGTAAAGCTTCAGTGTGACCCGTACTGCAGACGATTAGTGCTGTAGTTAGAGGTCTAGGAACATGGAAATGATGCAAAAGAAGAGAGAGACTGTGAACTTTCCAGTGGGCAATTACATGAAAACCAGTTCCTGTTTCATGCAATGGCCCTGGACATTTGAGGTTTCTCTTTGGTGGAAAAATAAAAGGCTCACCCTAACACAGCACCATAAACTCTGGGGGTACAATACCCGCTGTAAGAGTCACTGCCAGGATTGCGTTTTTTGTTTCAAAACCATAATGCTCTGCTCTCCTCCTAGCCAAATTAGCCGAAGCAACATTGAACAGAGGGTGAAAAGATCACATTCTTCCAAGCCCATGCTATTCCGTGGCATTGCACAGGAGCAAAGAGAGACGACCAGAATTTCTTCCTAATTGCGTTAAAGCTCTGCGTCTGAGAGATGACGCAGGCAGGGGGATTGAGGTCGCTCTCCAACAAGATCTGGTGCTCCTACTCCGCTGTAGAGAGGAGAACAGGAAGAAAGGATCTCCTCCAGATGAGATAGTAATCACTGCTCTTACAGCAAAGCCCCCCCGGCTCACCTCTCCATGTACATGTTTTTTGGTTTCTTCAATGAAACAGGAAGCACCTGTGTAAATGGTCTCGCTGTCATACAATTACACTCTCATTATACTCCTTATTGATTATTACTCAGCACAAGGACTGGGGTTATCCGAGTTCATGAGACGCTTAGGAGTAGAAGTGGGCTTGTAGTTAAACTGTCTTCATCCTGTATATTTTGGATATAACGTGAAGGCCACAAAGCTGTATTTAACATCCAAAAGTGCCTTGTAAATGTTTATTTTTGTGATCTGAGGATATGAAACAGTTCAAATTGCCTGAATTTCCATCAGTGATGAAACTATTAATAGTTTATATATATATATAGTAGCTGAGGGTATTGGCATGTATTTGTAATTGCATGTTGCCTAAAGGTCATTCCAGTTACAGTAATGCTACCATACGCCAATAATATTCCCTTCAAATAAAGGAGCACTGAATTCGGTTGCTCATCCAGCAAACGATGACAACAAATCCTACATTTAAATCTTAAATTATACCAAGTACACAGGGAAATTAATCTGCCGCCATGTATTACAAGCTCAGGAAAATTGGGAGACCACTGAATGATGTCACGTTCAGGAACAACTATATTGGAAAATAACATTTTCACCCTCATTTTGTCATATCTGTAGCCATATTCCTATAATGTCTAGGGATGAGCTTGGATGTGGTCTCAATCCCCTCATGAAAAGAATATTCTATTTCAGTCTGTGGCACCACAAACCCGTCAGCACTATGTTCAATAGCTGCTTTCGATCAGCGCGTTTTCAATGGTTCCCCCTCCCCACCGCTCGCTCCCCGAGGAAACACTTTTTGCTCAGAATAGCCTTTAAGATCTCAATTTGGTGTAATTTTGTGATCACCTACACGTGAAGTGTTTCAGCCACTGTTCACCCCAAGAGCTGAGGACCTCCATTATGGCTGCCAGAGGGTGTTAACGTCATCTGAAAGCCATTCATAGTGGTGGTGGTCACTTTTTTTTTTCTCAATTCAGCACATTTAATGCAGCATGAAAAACCGCTCATGTAGTTGTTTGTAGTCAACTGTGGATGATTTAGCCTATTTTTCAATTTCTTACCAGTGTTGTATTTATTAACACTTCCAGTGCAGTAGTTACCGATGAGAGATGTTGAACTGGATGACCCACCATCGTGGTGAATGAGGAACATGACCGGTCCTACTTCCTAGTATGTACCCATTAACCACAACTTCAAAAGTGCCACTTAGTAACTTAGCAACCTGGAGGCTCTGGGACCGCCACTGGGGTTTAAGGGTTTCTGGTGGCCACAGGCGTTACTCAGTTCAACAAAGGACACCATTATCTGTGTTGGTGGTCTGAGCATAACTCTTTTGACACTCACCATGTTACTTAGTTTGGGGTCATACTCCACTGGACTAAAAGGGGTCTGTCTCATTTCACAATTTTCCCACAGAACTGAAAATCCAAGATACTGTAGTAAGAGGAAACTTGGACGAAGTACAGTAGACTAATACTAACTAGATGGGTTGATATCTGATCTTTCTGTTTGGGTGACCAGCATTGAGAAACATGCAATTATAGGTTTTGCAAAAATCTCAGAACTTCATTGCTCTTGCATTTTGTGACGACGCGGGGCAGAGTAAGGAGTTCGTATTCTCCCATGAGCACTGGCGTCAGAGAGATCTGGCTTTGTCCATAGGCCTAAGCTTAACAGGCAGTTAAATCTAACATCATCTCCTGTTATTGCTGTCATGGAGGAATATTAGCACATTGTAATTGTGGCTTATATGCTTGAGCAGCCATACTGCTAAATGACCTAACGCTTGATCTGTTCAGAGGTTACAGAAACGCTGTTCTAGCTCAGAGCTTGATCCTTGTACGCGTCCTTACATGACATCATGTGTACATTCAGCGTGTGGTTAGCAGCCTGGCTTCCAGTCAGCTGCACTGTGTCGGAGAGTGCTTCTTATTACCCCGTGTAAATAGCTTTCCCCTGTCTCACTCTTTAATTTAACATTAGCAGGGAGCTTGTAAGGCTGGGAATAGCACAGATTGGTCCAATCTCTGCCTAGCAAAAAAAGGCAGGGGCAAAATGCTACTAGTTTCCTTGCCCTGGGTTGTGGTTGGAGGAATGTCTAGGCTTGATTTTTCTTAATTGATTTTTACACTTAGTCTGGCTTTTGAAGGTGATCTTACCATCTGTTGTGTCAAGTGGAATGGAAACCAATGCTAAACGCTTTGCTGAGCTAGAAATTAACATTGAAATTCAGTACAGCTCCAGTGGACACAGTACTGTATTGCACAGTGATGGCTGTGACAAATCCAATAATTCCACTTTAAACACAACAGCGATCTACCTCTCAGACATGCTCATATGTTGTGCAGAAACATAAGTCCATGCTTTATTTAATGTACAGCAGGAAAACATCAGCAACAGCCCCGCGGAAGTGCGGAGACAGGCTAAAGTCTCCAGAGCAGAGGGGAAAAACGAACAGGATATGGCTTCTAAGCTAAAGCTTTAAAATGAAAAGAGAAAACAAATGCAGTAGTTACATGAAGCAGATGATTAATGGAAGCTGCCACGGTTGGTTTTGCCGCTAAGTAGTGAATTCAATTAGTGCCTAAGTGACATCTTTCTCCAGTGGCTAATATCGGGCTGTAAGGACTCATGGGGGTATTATATTTCATAACATATTTCATCAAAAGGAAAACAAATGCAGTAGTTGCACTGGGAAGATGATTAATGGGAGCTCCCGTAGTACTTTTACTACTACGTCTACTTACTCACTGTGTGACTAAGTGACCTTTTTCCCAGTGACCCAGTAAGAGGCTCTGATGGCTCTTCAGTGTAACATTTCATAGCAACAAAATTCACCTCACAGGGTTTTGCATCGGATTTTCACGGAAAAGCGACGTTCAATGACCTTAACAGCGAGGACATGTCAGGATCATTGCTATATAACACTTGTATGTTACATGGAATATGTGTTATAAGTCATCATTGCACACTCATTTTACTCCACGTTTTTTTCGGTTTCCATGATACGATGCGCCGTCTGGCGCAGCCGCATATTCCACTGATTCTTTGATTCCAAACAATCCTTCCCTTTTCCTGGAATCGAAGTCTAGATTTTTATAGATGGAAAACGTGTCATAAAGAGAAATGAGAAAAAGTGTCCAAAGGTTTAATTCTGAGATGTCTGGTGTTAACTTTATGACGGCAACACTCAGCAAGCCATGACCGCCTTTCGCAACTCCATCCAGAAAAGTAGGTGACATTTTTCATCGTTGTCCCAGGGTGAAAACAGCAGAGAGCTTTAAACAGCTCTATTGTATTTGAACTGCAGTACATAAATTGTCAGTATAAAGTAGTACTCTATACCTTTCAGTAGTACTATGGGTAACATAAGCGCCCCGACTGCAGCACCGTAACAAAGACAGGGTGCTTATTAGGCTGATTGATGTGCAGGATAAAGCTGTCCAGGCTCCTCAACAGTAGTCTGTGACCAAAGCCATAAATAAAGGTGCCTTTGTTGGAACTTACACTGTTTCCTTTTAAATGAACCACAAAACCACACTTTCCAGCCAGCGCTGCCACCGCTGGGCCCCACTACCTGGAGAGGGAGGGCCCGAGGGCTGTCTGGGATGCGTGACTCATAATGTCCGTGGCTGAGATGCCTTCCACGCACATTCATAGCCGGACCAATAAATCGTTTGCCTCCTCATTTAGCACATGCCTTTCAGGACTTAAGGTTTTGTCCTCTTGAGACTGCAGTTATTCAAGTGACATTGTCAAAACATTATTGCGTATGTTCGTTTACATTGAACATGTAGTTCGCTATGACGTGGTCCATGAATTTAATAATATTGTGACTGATAAATAAAGATTGAAATGATGAAAAAAATATTCCTCAAGCAGAATGGAGAAATGACTTTACAACAAAGTGTTTTTTTTAATTTTTAAATATTATACCTATTACATTTTAATTTAGTAATAAAGCCTGAACTTGCACCATAATATGCTGCGGTCCAAAACATTGTGTGTTTTAAAAGAGAGCCCAAGACCTAATGTAATAGAATTACCAGTCAAAACTCTTCATCGGCTAAATTCACGAAGAAAAGACTTAAAATAAATGGTTGACAGAGCCAGAAGCATTGAAGTTCATTAGCCGGTGACAGTTCACGTCCTTTCAATGAAAATACTATCTGTCAATTCAGACTCAAAACTCCTCATACCTTTGGCTTCCCCTAATATAAGGCCTTACTGCAAGGTTTAACTGGTCTGCAGTGAGAGATGAGAGAGAGAGATTGAGTTGAGGCATTTGATGATTGAACATTTTCCATCTGTCAAGAAATTACATTGATTTATTCACTTAATAAAGCAGATTTGTCATTTTAACATTTTCTGTCACCAATATTGTAAACCAACCAAACTCAATTTTCAATATAATACCATGTACTCTCTTAAAGAAAGTCCTTTTCGTGTAAGAAGATAATTACACAGCAGACTGCCCAGTCATAACAACAGCAGATATTGATCAGTCAACTTAGATAACATATCTGAACTGTCATTACTGAACGGTCTCATGGCATCTAAATGGTCTGGCTGATCCATATGCTGTTCAGCACCGACCTGCCTAAACAACCCATATTCACCATAAATACACAGGTTTACATTTCTGTCATGTTTGATAAAACCTGGAGACCTCAACTGACTTGACTGCCACGAAGTGAAAAAAACAAAAAAAAAAAGCTGGAGAGAACCGTGCACCAGTGGAAAAAAATCTCTAATCTAAGTAAGTGTTGCCACATGTCCATGTAGACTTCAAGCAACCGTCATGTAATAGGAGAAATGCAGACAAGCACAAGATAGTTTCTGTCTTGCGGTCTGCCATCAGATTCAGAAATGAAATTACCGTTCTGTCTGCTGTGATTGCAGAATAATATTTGAAGTCACAACCGTGGAGGGATGCAGTGAAGGAGACAGCTGGAGTGGTCAGGGACTTCAAACAAACTTAATGTAATGTAACGCCAACTGTCTTGTCAAATGTGACCTGTTAGAGGTGTATTTTCATCTAATGCTGCGTTCAAGTACAGTCGGTATCTCAGACACCATTAATCAAATTTTGACAAAACTTTACACTGCTTGGCCTGAGGGGGGCGTCACATTATTTTTATCATTATGTTTGATTGTCCACGTGTCACACCTCTGATTGGATTGTGCTGAAACTTGCACATATCCAGCGATTCATCTTTCCATACATAAAAACACTACGTCTACTTACCTCTAATCCCAAGACAGCAATTATGATCCCTCTCCCATTTGGCTAGCTAGGAAGTCCACATTTTGTTACATATATATCATGGCCCTCTGTGTAAACTGGAACGAGTCTCAGATGCTACAGACATATAAATCATAATATAACGTATCATTCCAATCCGATATTGCTCCAGGGCAGTTTCTGCTGAGTCAGCAGGGGCAGGTGTCAGTAGGAGCCACAATGTTCTGGAGGCTGGAAAGAGCAATAGGAACAACCCAAGGTGAAGTGGGCTTGAACACGACATGTCATTACTCCAACAGTCACTTGCCTACTCATTTGCACATCTCACAACATGGTCATAAACCTGTCACAGGATTTTCAAAGACACCCCATCTAGCAACTCAGTAGCTTTGAGATTAATGAGGCATGATTGGGAACACATGCCACGAGGAGTTCCTATTAATGAGGCTTTTCCACATATGGACCAAAACGCGTCATAGCTCGCAAAGGTCTGAAACAATATAACGTACTTGGTACGCCCCGCGGAGACAAAGAGTTGTCGCAGTGATATCGGAGCTCGCTGGACCTCAGGCAATGATGTAACACAGCGATAATAATCGTGTCCTGATGTCTCACGGTGGCATCTTTGCTACCGACCTGTTTTTCTCACTGATCACCTCTGGTCAGGTTTGGACTTGAGTATTTTTACAGCATAAATGAACACAGACTTTCCACTAAGATCTGTCAGCAGGGGATGAGTAAAAGTCTGCCTGGGCCACATCCATCGGAGGAAGATTCCAGATTACGGCGGTTGCCAGCAGGCTGATTCAGAACACATGTGCTGGAGAGTCGAGAGGAGGAAGCCTGCGAGCTGGAAAGACAACAGCCGAGACTAATGCAGCTACTGCATTTAATCCTGCTTTATTGAGTGAAGATTCAAAGTTCTTTAAAATGTTACCACAATTGAGGCATCCCGGTGGCGTCCCATGTGTGATGCCTACAGTCACACACTCACCGTTCCCCTATCTGCCCTGTTTCTTTCTATTATATACCAATACAGCAGGAATACCATTTAAAAATATCTAAAACGTGATGTACTTTAACGTTTGCCTCACCCTCTCTTGAAGCCCTTGTGAATTTGCAACTCAATAAACCATAATCCTCCTCATCTGTGGCAAGCATCCGAAGTTAGCCCGAAGTCAGCAATGACATCATCCCCCAGACATTATCCCCCATGTTACAAACAGCTGTAGCTATTAGCGATATTCATCGCGGATGTAACAATTACAGATGAATTATGGGGCGACAGAGGCAATCGTGATTTTTTTTGTGTTTGTCCGTAAGTCGCTGATAATCCTCCAACGTTAGCAGAAAGATGCGCCCTGGCCAGAGCTGACAGTCTGAATTACTGCCTGGCTGGTTCCTGGCTGTAAGCATGCTAATCTTTCCTTCAGGGTGGTCACGCCACTGGGTCACATCCAGCGCTCTTCATCCACGGCTTAACAGAAGCCCCACAGCTACCCCGAAGAATCGCACCACTGTACATGCGGAGTGGAAGGATGGGGGGAAATAAGGGTGAGGTGTTGTTTATTTCAGGAGGTTGGTCGCGGTGTGATTCCACTCGGTGTGTGTCCTCTTCTGATTATCGAGCGGGATGTATTTTTGACGTGACATAAAACAGTGATGATTCCTCATAATATACATAGAGAAGAGCAGGAAATGGCTGCTGCTGCTGCATTTATTATTCCAGTGGCAATACTTTCCATCTGTGACCAATCTAAAGACTCAGTGGTGCATACTCTCCTGAAATCTCCATCTGTTAGATAAAGAATATGGAAGAGAAAACTACAGAAGTCTATAGAATTCAATTAGATGTTTTTGATCAACCTTATCTAACAACTAGCCCATCAACATGTCCGTGATGTTCATGACACGTGTACCGTGTGACAAGGTATCCTTGCAGCTCTACAATACCGTGACCATGTGCTCAACAGTCTCAACCAATCATATTGTTATTAATCCGTTGCAGACCTAACCCTGGTCAGGTAGCTGGCGAGATGGCCCCACAGTAGCAAGAGGAAACCATGAAGGGTTCCTCTGGGTGGGCTCTTCTCCAAGGATCTGATTATCCAAAAAAACGTTCTTTTTTTTTTTCAGGCGTTTCGGCTTACTGTGTTTCAGGTACGACTAATCTGTTACTTACGTATGTTTACGTCTATACGTGGAAAGCTAACATTTGGTTACTGTATTCCCGTGCTGCCTAGGGGACTGTATTTTGTTATTTGGGAAAAGACTGATTGGGGGGATATCTATGGCACAGGAACTTGGAGTCCCAGTGTCTCAGATTTAATAATATAAAGGCCTTCCCGTATTGAAGGTTTCCATTTCCCAGTCTGTCTTTACTACTATTACTGAAAGTGGAAACAGAGTGCTAAATAGATACACTCACAAACAAGTCCCCAGCGTCCGGCCAGACATGCACTACTACTGAGCTAAAACTTCTGTTCACCGCTAAAACTCCTTCTGAGAGTCGTTCAACTTCACCTTTAATCATTTTCCAGGAAAAAGAACGCTAGATAAAGTACATTTCTTATTGCCTCTCTGTGCAACAAGGTAGCTGAGAGGTGGCAGCTCTCGGAGCATACGGGTGGATGCTAAAAATCAAAGTTTATTAGGTGCTTGGCGCTGGTTGTTTGTGCCAGTTATGAGGTCATGTAGGGTGAACAAAGCAACAGGTTGGAAACAAAACACACGTGAGGAACAAATCAGCATCTCGCAAACCGCATAAGCTGCAAATGAGCTGCAGCTTTTTGGAGCGGCTTTACACAGGTACTTGATAAGATTGATCTGCTGTTTCGCTACAAAGGAACTCCCTCTCGAGAGTGTGGGAATGGAAACTCCTTCACATAAATGAGGGGTGGAGGACTAACAGCGATGGAGTCTGGGTGGTGAGGCTCCATAATGAACGCTAAAGTAATGGATGGTTTAAAAAGGTACTTTGTTTGTTTATGCTATTGCTTTAACTTCAGAAAGCTCACTTGTAATGTCAGTATCAGTTGAGTTCAGATATATGTTTCTCTATCAAATACCTGTATCTCTGGCTTCACTTTCCCAAAACCTCAAGAGAGCGTTTCTGACAGCTCGCCCCCAACTGGCAACCAATCAATCAAATGTGTTTTCCTCCCCACGGTATGGTTAGGACAGCGGCCGCGCTGATCCTAACCGCCGTTTTTTAGGACCGAGGCGATTCATCACGAGGCGGCATCCATTCCGCTAGCGGGGGCACGAGGAGTCTGAGGGTTTAGACGCGGCGGTGGTGGTGGATGACGCCAGCGGGAGTGGAGATCAAGGTGTGAGCGAGTGGAACATCGCAGTTTCCTTCCAAAAAACGCGTACGAGCGCACGGACGCGCACGCCACCACGCGCACTACAGCGAGACCCTTTTGCGATCCCTCTGCATTGGCAGTGGGAACCAGAATCCCTGCTCACTTAGGCTCCCACTCAGTCCCGCATCTGGCAATCACATTACACCGGGTGCACCAAATGGATATTAATGATGATAATAGAGGCAAGTAGAATTACCTTATTTCACTGGGTTGTTGTGACCGTGAAGATTACATAGTCAATTTGGGAGACTGGGTCAGATGGAAAATGTTGGCCTCTTTGTGCACCGTGATTCGACGTGGAGCTGCCCCGGCCTTCGAACGTAACGTCTGGGAACTTTTTGGGGCCTGTCTTTCTTTTTTAAAAAAAAAAGGGAAACTGTACAGTTTGTCAGAAATAGCACACCTGTAATCACAGAAAATCACATCACCGTAAGTTTTATTGGATGAAGGTTTTTCTTGTACTGCTCCAAATATGTCAGTATTGAGGATGGCATGGGACACCTACAGCCTCGGCTTCAGTCACTTCAGTTGCCAGTGTGTCTGTGGTGCTGTTATATCATAGTCACAGTAGCGTGAGGCTCTCTCAGTCACTGTTTTTTTGAGGGTATGGCATACCACACGGCCAGAATACCTCTTCAGATTGGCTTCTGAAGTAAACTGAAATCTGAGAGACTGGGAGCCACGTTACGACATCAGAGATTTGGCAAAGGCAGACCAGCATTTGGTAAGTTTCCCTGCATCCTCTCCCAGTTGACCCGCATCACATAGTGAGGATGGAGCATCTGAGGCCTTTTTGCTCCAAACTGGTGTCATTGGTGTGTCTCTTTAACTTTGGTTAGGCAGATAAGACGTTAAGACGTATTTATTGCCAGATGCCAGATTGATTTCATATTTTAGTCCAACAGTGGATGCTCTAGCCTATACAACTCATTTTCATCCATGTGTTTCCCAACGTGCAATGAACATGTTACAGACTAGCGTCAGCAGGGCACTCAAGGACTGAGAGAGCCTCTACTAGCGTTTTCCACCCACCTTAACCGGAAAATATATACATTTACCAAGTTCCCACATTTACCGTAACATGTACATTTGGGTTGTTTAGTGGTTTCTGGCGATGTCCTCCAGAGTATATATTACTGTCTGACCCTCTCACCATCTCAAGCCAGCCATGTGCTGAAACAGTTTCCTCTGTTTTCTGTCCTGCGGTTTATGGGAAAGCTTGTATTTCCAGGAGATTTGTTTGAGGCTTCAAACAAACACTGGAAACACCTCAACTGGATTTGAAATTAAGCTGGAGCCTAATCAAGAGACGGGTGGGTGAATGCACACAATCAGCAGAAAGACCCACCGACCAAAGACAGGGATGGTTGGAGAGGACGGGGGAAGAGCTGTTCTGGCGCCACAGAGAATGAATCAAATAGTCTTTGCTGTTTTTTTTGCTGTTTATTGACAGATTAATTTAAAAGACATTTTTGGGTTTGTGGATTTTCCCTACCAATAAAAATAAAGAATCAGGAGTTAGCTTGACATATATGAATCTATGTGTTGTTTTTGAACTAATATCATCAGTTTGCATGACGCAAGATGAGTAACTGCTGAAATGTTGATAGTATTTCATATTGTTACTAGATTTTGTCAACCTGAATGGAATGTATGACTCTCCGCGACCATCGTCATCCTCTTCATCTATTAGTCACTCGGCTACCACCAACAGAAGGTCTGTGCTATTACAACCTTTGCCATTTCTTGTTGTTTATCTTCCCCCGACTATTTACTGACCATCTCTTCATTTCAAACCTGATGCCAGTGTAAACAAATTGGATGAAGTATGATAATATTATTTAAAGGATTTTCTGCAATGGCAGGCCCTGTTTATGTCTCCTGCCAGAATGGTAGGAAAGATCTGGGAGTCGCTCCGAGGCGTCCAAGGTAAACAAGACAGATATAATGATCTTCCCAGGTGATTTTTCTGTGTTGTGAAAGGAGCCAAAGCCTAAAAGCATGGTAACGTCAATGCCTAGTTGGCTTCAAGCTCCGTCTATTGAATTGTCTATTCTTACTTATGTGAATATTTAGGACTGGATTTTCAATCCAACCTCATGCAAACAAAAAAAAATTGGAAGGGATTACCCACCTGCCTGTTTCAGCTATTACAGTTTAGCAATACGTAACAAAATTTGTGACAGCTGACTCTGTTTTGCTCCCAACGGACCAACCATTCACCTTCACAAAGAATTTACGGTTGAGATTATTGGATGCTATTACAGTTTGAGAAAAAGAAACTATTTCAAATGAAGAGAAAAATGTCCCAAATGTTTTTTTCTCTCTCTCTATTCATAGTTTGTGACAAAATCTACTTTACCTTATACAGTCTCTTGTTTTTGAACCATAGTGCAGCAGAAAAGAGAATGTGAGTAGTTTTCCGATGAGAAGAAAGAATATGAATGAGAATAAAAAGGAATAAAGATATCACACTTCACAACATCGCTAGCGCCAAATGGCTAACTGGGTATCATGGGTATTCATCACCCAGCTATCACAAATAAGCACGTTTTTCAGCCTGCAGGCCCGTCACATGTCTGCATGTCTGCATGTCTGCATTTTTTTTTTGTTTTACTTCGTGCTTGTGCCTCTTTTTCGGTTTGGCATCCTCCATTTTTTCCAGTTATTTTCCCCAGCATGGGAGCAAAAACTTAATACTAGCTAATGGCTGCATCTTCCTTTTTGACAGGGTGTGGAGGAAAATATTCTGTGATTTAAGGCCGAGACTTTCCAGTGCACAGATATAGCACCTCTGGTCTAGTAACTTTTTTTACATTTTTTATCTGAGGATGTAGCTGCTAAACTGATCACAACTTAATTTATACTTTATATCATATTTTTTAATCAGTCTATGGCACTCCCCAAAATGCATGCTTTTGTGATTGCATTGGACATGATTTTTAGGGGAGCAGCTACAACCGAACTGGATGGCTTGGCACCCTCAGTACTTTGGGGCGCTTGGGATCTCCATAGCTTGTGTGTGTGTGCGTCTCTTTAACAGTTTCTGCAGATGTCTGAGATATATAATCCACGCTTGCCTCTGGGCATCATGTCACCCTCCTATCAAAACACCCCGCGCACCTCAACACTCTTCAGCCAACAGTCCAAACTGATCCTGACCAGAACAGAGCGCACCAAGCTCCCCTGACGGTTTTCACACATTTTCATCCGGACTGAGCTCATTCACGAGCAGACGCTGAAGAGGCTTTGAGCAGACTCCTCGGTGTTTTCGTTTCAGCGCTGCCACGCTTCTTTGCTGAATGGAGGACGCAGGCACCGTCCCTCTCGGAGGAAACGTGTTAAATGAAAGATGAAGATCTCTCCCGATCTTTCACCCCGGGCCCTCTAAAAATGTGCGTGCCCTATTCACGCAGCGCAAATAACAACACTGTCAACAGCTCACCACTGTCAATAAATTTTCCATGTTTCATGGAAGTGAAGAAAAGGAGAATGTTTTCAACAGATTTTCACATGGGCAGTTAAAAGTTGCAGATGTTCCCAGTTTCTGCCTTTCTCTGTTTTCTGTTATTTCCTATTTGTCTTGTTTGTCTGTCTGTCTCTAGATTTTTGTGGCTACAGGACGTGCATGGCTATGTGTGTCCTCCCATCTGTCTGTTAAACCTTTTCCCTGGTATATTGCGGCTATGTTTATGGGTAGGTAGTGGGGAGATGATGGGAAACGAAATTAGGTTAGCCTTTCTAGTCATCCTTACTCACAGTCTTCGCACTCTTCCCAGGGGTCTCCTAGCTGTTGCGTAAGCTTTGCTGGAGCTCAGCAGCATCGCCAAACAGTATGCTGCATTTTTATGGGCCGTATTAGTGACCGTCCAGATGCACGATCCTGGTCAGAAGTTATGCCCGTGGTTCGCCTCTTGCCTTGGAGCACAAACACTGACTGGCCGATGTGTAACAACTGGTGATTACCAAACAGATCGGCGCCTGTTGCTCATTACCGGTAAAGTTTCTAGAATGCCTGGCATCTCTCGTCTCGTTGAGTGGGTCTGCATTTTGGAAGTCAACATGGGTTGGATGGAAGACATTTGTACTTCATACCAAAGACAGCTTGAAGTATTTTCAGGATTTATAACATCCAAGCTCTTTTTTTTCTACTTAAAATAAGTCATCACCAAATGCAACTTTTTATTATTCCCTGTGGAATTCTAATAAATGAAACATACATCAGAGTATTATATTTTCTGTGACCTTATAAAGACACACATATCTTGTCAATGACCTATGCTTAAGAACTACCATGTACTCCATAACTGTAATTGAAAGTATGAAAATATTTGAGTCAATAACTCTGCCGTGCAACCCAGTAAATAGACCAGTAATGGAGTAGTGGAAGGGAGAGTGGAGGTGTGGGTGGTGCAAGTGAATTCCTCAGAGAATATGAAGCCCATCTAGTTATATTCTTTCAAGGTTCAAGCTCTGCGAAGATATAATGCATCATCTACAGCCTCTACAGGAAGTATAAAGTACTGCACACTTTCAGAAAGAGAGAGTGAGAGAGAGAGAAAAAAAAAAACGAGAGAGAGAGAAGGGCAGGAAAGGGGTTTCCAGAAAAGGGATTCCCTCCATCATAATGTACACATGTGTTATTGGTTCACGACGAGAAGTAGTCCTGGCGCAGACCCCGTACATGGGTCACGGACAGTCAAGTCCAAGATGGAGGAATGTGACAGCAGCCGGTTTTATTGCCTCAGCTGTGCATCCAAATGCGTTTACGGCCTCTTCTGTGCGGATCAAAGTGGAAGAACTGTAGGCAGACTATAAAGATGACATTCTGCATTGAGAAAGCACCACGAGAGCTGAGAGACGCAGACCAGGACGCAAGCAGGTGACAGTTGCAATATATGAGGTAGATTGCGATAATACAAGACGTCTGCTCTCTGGCAGGTGCGCTCGGTGGAAGCTCATTAAACTGAACAGAAGAACGTCGAATTAAAGCTTAAAATGTAATTACTGGTCTCTTTCCTTTTCATTTTCAGATGCTTATCGTGCGGTGAGCTTCCCCCCCCCACCCCCTAACCCCCCCCCCCAAAAAAAACTTTCCATTTGTTTTCCTGTTCAGCTGCACTTGCCTCATTTATTTTTGGGTTCAGTTACAGAAACAGGGCCTCCTGGCATCCTCTGATTGCCGCCTGTCAATCATCTGGTGTGTTTAATGGCCCGGCCCACATGGGAATACCGAGGCACCACAACAGAGGCCCTTTTTCTGGCTCTGCAGCAGAAAAACATCAACACGGCTGCACGCTGAAAACGAGCTGGGAGTCAACCTGCAAAACGATTACCGCGATGTGTCGACAAAGACCTTTGCCGATTGCGACGCTTGCAGCACGGGCTACACATTTGTGCCTGTTTAATGACACTTCCTCCTCTTTATGGGCTCCACCACAAGTAAATCGACCGCCCCTGCAGTGCATTTTAGGACACAAGTCGTGCACATCTGAGGTCAACTCTGAAATGAAGGGATAGATTTCATTGAACAAATTGAGCTGTAAGCTAAGACCTACCAGCTCTGCTAACACTAACAATGTTATGAAGCAATGCAGCGTATCATTTCTGAAACTCCTTTAGAGATAATCATTGAATGATGTGTCTTCATATTCCAAAAAATGTGAACGTTCGGTCAAACTGGAGTTATCCTCGTTGGCATCCCTGCAAGAAAATCAGTCATTTTGCTGCCAGTAGAGAAAAGAGAGAAAAAGTAGGCCCTCGCCAAAAGGGAAGACATAAAAGTAAATTAATTAATTAGATCCATGGTAGGTCTACAATATATGAGCAGGACTAACCCATTCTTTAATAAAAAGACACGTTGTTGGAGTTGATAAATTACTTTTTGAGTTGAGGGACAGAACGAATTTATGTTGAAACTCGTGTCAGTGAATACCTGAGGTGAATATCGTTTTACGGCAGATAAAATAGAACAATTTAAAGCTGCAGTAGAAATGAAGCAATCTTCCACACTAAATCGTTTCACTTGCAATATCCATTAAAGTTCAAAGTAAAAAAAAAATTCAGCGAAAGTGTCTGAAACAGGGCCTGCAGAACTCCAGTCTGATCTCGAGTCTCAATACCACTTTTCTATTGTCTCGGTCTCGTGTCTGTTTTCACTCGGACTCATCTTGATCGCGGTCACTATTGAATGTTTGCTTGACTGTTTTACGCCTATCAAAGAATATTTTTGAAAGATGCACAAAGTGTGTTTTTCTCCACATAACTAATCCCACATATTGGCTGTATGCAATCCTAGATTTGGCCTTGCTGATGGAATGACAAACATCTTTAGAAAATATTCTTTAATAGGCAGGAAGTAAACTAAAAAATATGACATATGAGCTCACACACTACCGCCAGCAAGTCGCAGCCTCTTACCCACACAAGATGTCGGGAATATATGGACACTGTTTATCACCTATGTTGCTCTTGGTCTCGAATAGAACTCGATTCGGTGGTGGTGACTACAGCCCTGCAGGGAAGAGGGTGCTGGACACCCATGATGCTTCCTCAACAAGGTCACCCACATACTTTTGAACTGCAGAGGAAAGGTCCACTCAATATCGTTCCAAAGTGCATCCTGGAAATGGCGTAACAGTAACACAGCTAGACAGATTGTTGTTTTGGTCCCGGTGCTAGCTTTTGCCGTAACCGGGGAGTGGAAAATTCCTGAAGAAAAGTCCTGAGACATGGAGACGGACGGAGAGTGATAGCAGCTGTTAATGAGGTTTACCGTCACAAATGCAGGTAACCAAAAGAGACACTGGTCATGAATGTTGGCCACGCCTGATGATCTATCCCCCAGACTGATTTTAAGTGAGATGTCTCTTTGAGGTCCCACATTCTTTCTTAGAAATGAAAATGATTTCTCCCTGTATGACAGGTTCATTACTATCCAAACGACTCTCGCAGAATATTTGTCCAATCCAAACGACCATAAATAATTTGAGATGACACCGTTATATCATCAAAAACTCCCTCAGTCTGGCCTGGAATAACTTGACTTGTTATGCAATGGCGTTGAGGAAAAAGGCTCCGGCGGCTGGCTATATAAACCGTTCGGCGGGATACTTGGTACCGTTTCTCCAGGCCGACTCGATCTCCGCTTGAGATAATAGATGTTCTTCTGTCAACGTTTTCTCACTTAATAAACATCACACGAGTTAATCTGAGGGAAAATCAACTCTTCTCTTAATTTGCTCTGACTGTGTTTTCCTTGCTGTCACGGAGGATTAGGAAATACATCTTCACTTGAACCTTTTTCGGTGCCGTGTTGAACTGTCAAAGTCACATTAAACGGAGCCTTCCACGTTTGTCCCTGCAGATGGAATACAGGAAGTGAGGAAGTGCTCTTCTCCGATCGGGAACGCGAAGGCGAGAACACGCCGCTCTTCTTTCACGGACTCATATTTGCAGAAATTCTCCAGGCATTAATTACTCGATAAATCTGCGCAGTGTAGTCACCGTGTCTGTTCTGCCAGAGATTCATGGGAGCACTTAATGTTTGTTTTTCTTCAACATAGTTATGGAATGATGAATGTCTTAACCACATAACCACAGGCCTTAAAGAGATACCGCCGCGCCTCACACTCTATTAGCAAACGGTTTGCTCCCAATTACTAGAAGTAGGAGACTAATCTCTGATATCAATCTCTGATCAGATATATCAGAATAAATGAAAACTCTGGCTGTGTGGTGAGGATCATTTTTTCAAGGGGGACAAGGGTTCATTGTCTGGTCTGGAACTTGACAGCGCCACTAAGTTTAGACAGACGTTGCATGAGTCCACAAAGTCAGTTTCCCATCAGCTGTCAGTATGATATCACTGTTTACAGTTCTGCTCCTCTGATTTCCACAATATATCCGGGAGGGAATTTTTCTTTTAAAAAAACCCCAATTTGGCTGTCCTGGTTCATGAGAATAACATTCTGTGTGTTTCATCAACCCATGAAAAAGGTACACGTGAATCCTAAAAAGATCAGATTGGTGTGGAGAATTTGTGAATTACCTGATAGATGTTTATATTCTTCTACAGTGTCGACTTGAAATTCCAGCGAGGTAATTGGAAGGATCATCAAAAGGATCATCAAAAGGATCATCAAAAGGATCATTGGCTCATTAGTGTGAGATGTGCATGTGAAGAGTGTTTTTTTGCTTCAGCTTTTCCAAGGATAGATTCTATAAAATACTTGTAAAACTCACTTAATAATAGTAATATGTAGTAACAGGGGCAGGGTGGATAGCTGCTGAACAGTCTTGACCAAACCAGTAGCTGTGTTATACATAATGTCATTGTAGTAATCTATATTTGTGTATGTGTTCCTGACGCAGGTGTAATAAGTGGAAAAGCACGTTTCAGCATCCAATTGAGTATTTCCTTATCGACTTGCTGATACTGCAGTCGTGGATGCAACCAGCGGAACGTTGTCACAGCAGAGCCCAGTACTGTACCGTGCGTCTTCATAGACATATTAAAGAACTATTTATTGGCTCCGTATGAAAGCGCATGTCGTGTAACACTTGCGTGACCAATCAGTCACGTAGCTGACGCTCATCGGGAACTTGCTAAATGTCCCCGTGCTCAGGTCAAGTCAGCCGGCTGACCTCATAGTTCAAAGCGCGATAAATCAATGAAATGCTTCATGCCATGTCGCGTTACATGGAAGGTTTCTGCATCTGGTTCATCCGGACGTCTATGGGGATTATTTGAGCACGATAATAACGTGGAAGACTGTGTACCTCCACTTCCTGGATAGTATTTACTGAATGGACAAGCTCATCTAGACCAGATGTGACTGTACATGAAACAGTCACATCTGGCCAGTTAAAGAGACACCATAAAGTGCATCCCTGGAGCTGTGGAAAAGAAAAGGAGACGATTGGACAGTAGATCAAATGAAGTGATTACACACTGCCAGTCACTAAATTGAAGGTCCATGGTAGTATGCAGTCATAATACTGACTGGTATACAGTATTATACACATGAAGTCATAATACTGACTGGTATACAGTATTATACACATGATATATATATAGTATATATATATAGTGTAATACTGACTGTATTTCTCCGGGCCTCTTGAGTCTTCATCGTCCCGATACAGTATTCCAAAATGTTGATCAACGGCCATCTACAACAAAAGAGCAGCTGTTGTTCACACACTTGAAGGATTGAAGGATCTGTTCCCCATTTTTCCCATGAAGCGGCAGAAGTTTTGAAACATAAACTTTTCTCACTGTAATGAAGTGCAGATGCGACTTCCTAGTGTTCATCCGCTCAAGGGATTTGTTATTCTCAGTCTTCGTTTCATGACAATGGGTTTTTCGAGATCCCGGCTAGCTGAAGCAAAGCATTGGGGGATTGCACAGTTTGCATTGGGTCCCCCCTGTGATCAACAACAACCTGCTTTAAACGTATAATTGAGCACAAGCTCACAAGATGAGGTTGAGATTGGAGAAATGTTGGCAGGAGGATGAGGTACGGTGAACTTAAGTTAAGCTTTGACCGAAGGGTTGATCCACATCAATGGTCTGAGGCTTTGAATCTGATGGTATGAAGCCTGCAGGTGATTGGTTCATGATAAAACACATTATTATGAACTGCCTTTCCTCTCTCTGTGTCAGTCTTTGAGTGTGTGTGTGTGTGTGTGTGTGTGTGTGTGTGTGTGTGTGTGTGTGTGTGTGTGTGTGTGTGTGTGTGTGTGTGTGTGTGTGTGTGTTTGTCTTGCTGACATACATGTATCACACACCTCCGACCAGTCCTTCTGGGTGACGTCCTGATCAAGAGATTAGAGGATGGGTGACGGGTGATGTGTGATGTCAGAGCCCACCCACCCGGGTGAAGTGGAACCATGTTTTCCCTATTACATTCTCACGTCACCCCATAACTTCTCTTTTCATTATTTTTTGGGGCATTTTTTCCCTTTATTGACAGTTTCGCAGCGCAGACAGACTGGGAGAGAGGGCGGGATGACACGTGACGAAGGTCCAATGGGAACCCAGGAAGACGCCGTGGCCGCATGCTACGCGAACCCCAGCCAACTGAGCCGGCAGGGCGGCCTCACCCCCCCCCCCCTTGACTTCTGTTGACATTGGTACAGCGTGATATGCCAACGCAGAATTGCGGAAGCACTGATAGAAATCTCACACAGCGGGTAAGAGGTCTGGATAGCAGCAACTTGGCATGTTTGCGGAGATGCTGGTCACAGCGGGCACTCTGACTTATTCTTTTCCATGATGTGGCAACCGCTAGCAGTACGGAGGGCAGAGTGAAATTGCTCCAGCGGGGAGTGCGGTACAAGGGCATTTAAAAGTGACTTAGGGTATGTAAGACTTCACACGCCGTTATGAAATTTCAGCAGATGTGTTTCATCCCTTGCTGTATTATTTTTTTGTTTATGGTTTTATTGGCACATTAATCCTCGCTTCCAATAAAAACATAGCATGAACTGAAGCCTCTCAAAGACAAAACACAGTGGGGTATTCACTCACTGTTTAAGTTATGGTTGCTAGGCAGTATTCAGAGCAATATTTAACTTAGGTTTTTCTCAGCTACAACCAATTTGGCTTGGGATGTTTTGAACATGTCATCTTAATGAGTTGAAAATAACATGTTAGTCACAGCTTTTCCTATAACAAACAGTAGTGATGTACCTGTTGGCTCGGAGTGTATGTGTCAAATAGAGGCAGAAATGATGCAGGGCAACCTTGTGTGTGTGTGTGTGTGTGTGTGTGTGTGTGTGTGTGTGTGTGTGTACTAATAGCGCCTCATACAACTGCACAGTCGGCAAAAACTCTCTCAAGAAGAAGTAATTGCAGTTTTTTGGCACACATGATTAAATGCAAGCTAAACCCAGCCCCTGCCACTGTGCTGCAGTTAATTCTTTTTTAAATGTCACATCCCTTTTGAAAGCCCTCTGATGTTAGCGTTCATGTAAACAAGCCCAGGAACAGGACTTTTCCTTCAGGTCCTGAGTTTTACCGCAAGAAACGAGTCTTTTGACCAAGCTCTTTGCTCTCTGCTTTGCTGTCAACAGTTTTGAATATCTGCAGTTCAGTCGGGGTGAAACAGCCCCGGAGATATCTGATCCCACAATTATTGTATCCTCTTCCCCGTGAGGACTCTCTCTTCGAGTGACCTCTTTCACTGCAGTCCAACTGACCAAGGCAGCTACACAATAAAAGCTTTGCAAACATTCACATCTGGTCTGTGAAATGGCCTCATTATTATTAGTCTGTGCCATCATAAAGTACGGGTAGGGCATCTATTGTACTTCTTCATCTATTTTTCTTAATTAATATCATTGTTTTGTGTTGGTGCCCAGGTGATGCCACTTCAACGATTCAAAATCAAATATCGAGCTTTGACGTAAAGACCCAGGGAAATTCTTAGGAAGCATCGGCAAGCTTACCGGTGCTGATCCAACGATTTACACAAGTACGTCCACACATTGGAGCTGGGATACATACATCCACTGAGATGCTTCAAACCAAACCTACTATAGTTAGAAATTCAAGGAGAGCACACTTCTCAAACATCTTCACTAGCAAAAAACACCCAAAAATAGTCCCCTTGGTCTGCTGTCAAAACTTTCCATGAGCCACTTGCATGTCGTCATGGTTTCAATGGATGAAAGATGGAGGATTACTTTAAAACCCCACTCTGATCAAACGGCTATTGTGGCCTGAGTGGCAGGTTTAACCACACTAGCTCCAAACTTTAGCTTAGCAGCTTACACATCAGGATTACAATAGAAAAAAATCACAATACCTCAGATACAATATGACAGCTGTATCATCTGCTGAGTGATTATACATAATCCGTTCATTGCGCTTTCCTTCTCACACCAGACGTTACCCAATGAAAACAAAGTATCCAGATGTGATTGATTCATAAAATGCTGTTTATTGTTCTCAACAGGGCAGACCCACAATGCTTTGTGCCTATAGAACTACAGCAGCTTTCGTTATTTATTGTCCGTAATAAACAGGCTCATCCCATGTCACTTTCCTAAAAATTAAATGCTCCCGAGGGTCCAATGTATCAAAATGAGAATATTTACTGAAGCCACAACAATATACACTTTATTTATGAATAGAATAAAGGGGCTTTGTGCTGAGAAACAGTAAAAGGGTTTTAATTAAATAGAAGACCAAGGAGGCATATGCCTGTGCCATTCAAAAGAACCACTACCACAACATTGCTTATTTTCTGTAGCGAGTTATAAATCCTCTCTATGTCATACAAAAATGTTTTGTTGAAACGTTGAGTAACGCTTGCCAATACTATGAGAACAATCCACTCCATGTTCGTGCCAACCGCCCCCTACAATCACGATGTTAGACTATACGGTTGCCCCACCATCCAAAGAAGGCCTGGAAACGGAAACCTGAAAATCAGCAAGTCATCACTCTTCAATATTTACATCGCAGCTCTCGGATGATCGAGTGAACGCGGGGAGCGCTTCGGGATGATAGTCACTTGATTAACCCCTCGCGGGAAGAGCTAATGGTGTTGCTGTATCGTACATTTAGCGAGGTCGTTAGCAGACTTAATGTTTCCTCACACCGCAAGGCCATATGGTGATACGTGGCGGCGCGTCGAGACCGCGTTCCCATCCCGTCTCACGAAACGGCTAGGAGATGAAGGGGCGGTTATTTTCAGTATGTGCTGGATCACATTCTTAAAGACATGTTGAGGTTGTTTTTTTTTGATCCATTAGAGAAATCAACTGCAAATCAAGCGAAATGCCAGGGAGATGCAATAAAACAGCTTGGGTTCATATTGCTTAGATTGATGTGAAAATGATCGCTTAATTTGCTCATTTGGGATAAACATCCATGATAAGTGCACCCAGCATCCGTTACTCTATTCCCAGCCAGTTAGCTTTAAATAGAGTGCCGTGCTAAGTTTGGACCTGGCCTTGTATTGTACGCTCGATTGCATTGTATAAGAACCCCATTATAGAGGAACCCCAAACAAAACATTCGATTGTGATTGTTAATCCCACGAGGGTTGCACGATCCCCTGGAAATCAGCTCGGCTTTCATGTGGGTAGGTGCTGCACGCGGAGCAGGCGAAAGAGCAGCTGGACCTGTGGGGTCCAGAGGAATGGAAACTCTCTGCTCGGCCAAGCCTCGTGTACGGCCAGGCTGCTCTGACTCCAGCGTGAAGTTGTCTTTGTTAGATAGGATCTAGGATCGGTTTACCGGGCCCCGATCCAAATGCGCGAAATCCCGATGAATGCAAAAGAAAAAATTAATCCAAGAGCAGCTCGAGGGGACAGGCCTTCTCCTCCTAAACGAGTTCACGCAATGTAAAGAACGTTGAGTGAATTCATACACCGTGAAATGTGCTCTGTTGCTCCCCAAGCATCTGCGCCAATTAACAGAAATTGCTGGGCAGACATAAACAGAGAGAGGGGGATACACGGTGCAAATTTCAGGGTTTGTCTTCGCCCCAGCTGTGGATCAACTCAAATCCCTTTCACTGCCACAACTGAGAAGTGGATGGCCACAGATCTGCTTTGGTTTGGTTACTTGCCTGGATTGATCTACCCCATATAGAAGCCAGTAAAGCTGGGATCCAGAGAGTAGGAGTGGGCCTTAGCCATTATTATAGAGTTTAGTAAGTGGTAGGCGTTCAACAGAATGCCATATCACTGGTGTTTGGTTTCTGGTATCATACATCAACATTGGCATCGGCATTGTGGCTCCATAATTGTTGCACATGACTGAGGAGTGATAGGCTGCCATGGGAAATGGTAGACAGATGCCTGTTGGCACCTCTTCTCACTTCTGCATGGATTCCTTTTTATCTGAGTTTTCGCTATTGGCTCATATGGTGGGAGGTTCATCAGATATTTTTAGCTTTAACTCTCAAGTCTTTGAGAAAAAGGCAAAAACGTTAATTTGTTTCGTAACACAACCTTTCAGTGAAGCGCGTTGGAAAATATTACAACATTAAACCTGTGATTGTTGAATCACACTCTCATAGGCTTTCTCAGCCTTAGCAGCCGTAGCATTTCCTTACCATGGCTTGCCATTATGTCATGCTTAATTGGGTTGTGGCTTCAAGTTGTTTTCCTCTTGTTTACCACCCATGAGTAATGAAAACACTGAACACACTGTAACAGCAGTATTGAATAGAAGCAAATTAATTGACCGTTCACCAGCTCTCTCATTGACGACAGTGTTGATCAGCCCTCTGGTCCCCAACTCAAAGAGGTGGCCAATTATGAGCAATTAACCCTCTGAACCCCAAACACTTTCACATGCTCCTTTCACCCTTTAACTCACTTTTCACTGCAGCATATAGGTCCTGCATTCCTACGGAATCAGCACAAGCGTGGCTACAAGACATAAGACACTCAAAAATGTCGTCTGTGCAGTATAAAACAGCTAAAATGCCATGAATCATGAAGAAAGACAAAACGGAAACTGATTTTTTTTCTCCAAAAAACCCCAAAAAACCCCAGTGCCCACATGTCTTATAAATGTTGAAATGAGAAAGTTACCAAGGCATTTAGCATTATTAAACTTATCATGGGACTGTTTGGGTGTTTTTAGCTGGTGGGCGGGTCAGGAATCTGAGGCCACAAGGATACCACTTTAATTGGGCAGATTTGAGGAAGACTGCATCCCCTGGCTTCCTCCCAGAGTTCCCTTTAGAGAACTAAAATAAAGTTTAAAAAAAATATCCCACAAGGTCTCCGTGACTTCAAACGACTTATTGAAGTTTTTGTGAAATTATTGTCTTTCAACATCCTGAATTATTCCAGAGTGAGGGCACTTGGCCAGTCCTCACTTCTAAGGGTTAGTTTAGGGTTAAGGTTGGGATTAGGTTGAAAGTAGAATTAGAATTAGCTTCGGGTTAAAGTTAAGGATTAGGTTAGGGTAAGGGCTAAGGTTGGGCACATAATAGGGGGAAGGTTACTAGGGTTAGGGAATGAATGTCAATGGAAGGTCTGTCTATGTGCATGTGTGTGTGTGTGTGTGTGTGTGTGTGTGTCTCATTTGTGCGAGTACACGGGCAAGGAAGGCATGCCTGTGGTTCAATGTGTTTGCGCCCATGCGTGTGTGTTTCTGTGTGTGTGTGCAAGCATCTGTAAGTGTGGGTATGACGTGTGCGTTTGTGTGTGTGTGTGTGTGTGTGTGTGTGTTGTGCGCCAACTAGACCTCAGCGGGACAGATGTGTATCAGGAGCACAGGGCTTCATGTGGCCGGTGGTTTGGGCCCAGTGAGGCTGCAGATGACAGGGGGACACCCAGCTGGCCACCAGTCTTGACAAAAGACCAGTGTCTCTCCCCAGAATCGTACTCACTAAATCTCCCGGAGACTCCATTACACACGAGAAGATTAGGAACGATGTTGGAGGAAAAGACCTCAAATCACAGAGAAACGATTTAGTGAAATGTGTATCTCACATTGGAGACACTGCGATAGAGATCGCCGAGTGACAATACGGAAATATGATGGGATCAAAGGACTCAAAGGACTATGACTGGGACTTTTTGCTCATAAACAAGATCTCCGGTCTAAAATGCTCCCAGCTGGGGGTCTTCTGATGGTGAAAATGATTCATGCAAACACCAGGTGATCACATCTGGAACAAAGTCCCCTCCGGGCAAACATGTTTTGCGAATTAACCAGCGATCATCATTGAGGATTTAATTGTTTCATAACGCAAAAAAAAAAAAAATATCCATGTGCATTCGTGTGAACTTTGTGTCAGCAGTAAGCCATTAGAGCCGCATCCCCTGGCGTTTTGATGTTCTATCTTTTTGACAAGCAGTCGAATAGCCGGAAGGTTAACTCCGCACGGGGAGAGAGTTCAATGAATAACATCAGTATCCTGGGCACAAAAGCTCCATTGTCTTTTAGTGTCTCTGATTTTTTTCCCCAACAGTCTTTCTAGGAGAGACTTACTGTAAAAACTGGCTCGCAACACTGAATTTTAATGAAATTATTTCAAACTGTGACATCCAGTAAAATTAACACTTAAGATTGTCCATTGTTATCCAAAATGTGACAATTATAGATCTCATCTAACAGGAATTTTGGTTGAATTTCATTGTAATTTTTACGAGGGAGATTTAACGTGGTGGGGCAACAGCAGTTGGCGGGGGGAGCCCTCAATGCAGTTAGTTTAATTGTGAGTAATAAAATGCAGTCAAGTTAAATACTAATGAAACCAAATGACATAACTGCCTCAAAAATGTTGGGTATACTAATACTTCACTTCACGTTGAAGAAAGTGATTTGAAAGCGTATTTCCCATCATTCTGTAAATCGGGTGAGGCCGGATTTGAACCCAGGATGCGTCCCAGTTACACAGTACGTGCCTTCACCAACCGAGCCACCAGGATGAGTCTACATGAACTTTATTGACGTACTATGAACAATAATAGTCAATCGACAGACTCCCTGAGTCGACAAACTATCCCTACTGTCTTCTTTCCTTTGAGGGAACTATTTTTCACACCACAGTAGCCTTCTCCCAGACGAACCGGGCAGGATGCCAGCTCCTATCCCACATGTTCACATCCCTTGTTCAAACAGACTGCCTTTGGAGTGTCCTGTTTTTTCTGCTTTTTTGGCTGGGGGGAGGGGGGTGTTACTACAAGGTAAGCTGGCTGCAGTGTGTGGAAAAACAGTGAAAAACAGTGAAATATTTCACACAGCAGCAGGACTGCAGACAGGGGGTCGGGGGCTCCGGGAAGTGCTGGTGCTGAGAAAGAAGAGGGGAGGGAGACTTGATATGTTATCAAGAGTGATGATGCTGAATGAGAGCAGCCCTCGCCGTCGTCGTGCTTCCCACTGTGCTGCAGATGAACAGTGACACCTACTGGCCAAGGGTCCCCCCTCCCGACCTCCTCGCAGAGGGGTCCCCACCACACGTACCCCTAAATCACATTACGCACCACTCCTGACAAGATGAAGCATAACTACACTTGACTGGTGAGAATAGCAGACGCGCACTGCATCAAAACTGTGCACAACGTGTTTGTGGTGATGGAGTAATCCGATCTGTGCAATCCGTCTGCCAGCTTGTCTCTTTGTCCTGATTTGTTGGTTGTTTGGTCCATCCATGAACGTACCTGCCTGGCTGCCTGCCTGTCTCTGTTTGAAACTATGTCAAACCACCGGCTTGCCTAGATATCTGCATGTCTGCCTGCCTGTCTGTCTTTCTCCATGATGTCATCCTCCCACCAGTCTGGATCCTATTACCAGATTCTGGTCGTCTCATCCCTGCCCTGTGGACTCCTTGTTGTGTCTCTCTCTGTACTGATATTGCCCCCATGCTGTTTACTTAACGGACTGGTTACTTCTCACCCCGGGCAATCTCTTTGACCCCGCGGCCCCTTTAAAGGTTTAAGAAGCAAAAGATAACAAACAAAAGCTGCGCTAAGTAGTGGATTAAAAGCTGCGGCGTACTACCCTGCCTCTTGGCATTGCTGCAGGCCTACATAGGGGAGTCAGCCAGAGATAACGATGTCAACCTCTGCACTACCTTAAATATTGGTTGGGTCCACTGCACACCCTGTAGCCCCTTTGTGGGTAACTGGCCATAAAAATGACTGAAGGTGTTGCTCAGTTGGTGGAGGATGGCGCTAACTCAAGAGCGCAGCCTCAAATTCTTCATTCTTCATTCAGTGCACATCAGGAGGTTTTTTGGCGCAGGTATCATGTTATATAACATTTGCTATGCCGTACTGATCGCAAGCTTCGTGTACATGACTTCGCAGATCCCGTCTTAAACTCCTGCTCTCTGTCCACCCCAGGATAAACTCAACATCTGTCTGCTGAACTTACGAGATCCTCCATAAAATGCTTCCAAGCAGTTCCTCTGTCTGGATTGACCAAAAGCTTCAGTGAGTTTATTGACATCCTGCCTTAAGAGAGCAGAAAGGCTCTTCGGCTACAGCCTCAGTAAGAAACAAAGAGGCTGCGGGCTTACAAGTAATGGTACACTGAGTTGGAAATATGGTTAGACGCATTCTGATTGAATGATGCTGGCTTGCTTTTAAGTTTGTTTTCATATGGAAATGTCGCTAGTTCCAGGTGCAGCCTGTTCTCAATATCCCTGCAGCTGTCACGCTACACATTATATGATTGAAATCAGTGCTGCTTATTCAAAAACACAGTTTCAGTTGTGGAGCAAATGACAAAAACTGGATGTGGATGAGAAAACAAAAAGAAATATCAAAATAGGCATTGCATGCAATGAGTTGTTAGTGTAGTTTTCTATGCAACCAAAATTGGAACATGTTTGTTCTGTGAGTACAAATGTAGGGATGCGTGTGGTCTCTAATTTCCCCATAACAGTCCATTGTCATCTTGAATTATTGACAATTGTACGCTTAAACAATGGGACAATAAACATGTGGGCCTTTCTGAGAGTTATTTTTCCCAAGATGTCTTTTATTGACATATCCTTAATAACACAGGCCAGCTAAGAAAGCATCATGCATCGTGTCAATCAACCAGTGGCTACGGTGGAGTTTTCCTCTTAGTATACTGTTCCCTGTTATGCTTAAGGGAACTGGCCCGTTGGTCAACTGACCCGTTAAGTGATAAAGAACATAGACCCCAAAATCATCCAAGCGTCCCCGGTAGATTGTTCGTGCCATGCTAACTCTTTAGCATACACAGTGTTGAGTGATAGTAGGCGATTAGCATGAGCCAAAGTAAGACGACTGATCTAATAAAAAGTAAGTGTTTTTTTTTTTTATCATATGTTCAGTTGATTGAAACATTTTCAAAAAGTAATGAGTGCAAAATTGTCCAAGTTCACATCATCAATACAGTGTATATGAAGTGTTGGAGCACCGGAGCCAATGATTCACCGGGAACACATGTATGATTTTAGTGTCTATGTTCTACTAACGCAAAAGGTATGTTGAGCAATCACCCAGTACTGCCACTATCTACAATACTAACAGGAATAGTCTATGTGAGATGTTTGCCTGTCTTCTGATGTCATGTTGTTCTGAGACCACAACCTAAGCAAGATGTCTGCCTTCTACATACAGCCATGCTGTCATTGTAAGTCATTGTTGAGTGTGAATATTGTTCCAAGATGTCACAGATGCTAATGGACACTAGAGTTTGTACTGTTTACAGGCGAAACTGAAGGGATGTAAATCTGACGGCGACAAACAAGTTACACAATCTGCTTCATGAGCTCATAACGATGGTTTCAGCTTCCTCCCCCAACGAGCCTGGCAATTAAAGTCTAACACAGGCTGGCCAGAGCCAAATGAGGTCATGGTGTAAAGTAATGACCAGTTTGTCCTGTTGGACAATGATGATTTCCACACATGTGATCATTGGTGTCTGCTCATATCTCTCTCAAATCTCACACAGCCATCACTTACACAGAATCCAGCTTCTCGGGCATGTTGGGAGTTTTATCAGCATCACCACGAGTCTTTTGGCACAATGGAGCACGGAAATGAAATCAACGTTTCAGATGGCCAAGGAATGCAGAATACAAGATCAGTGGAAGCTACACCAGATAATGCAAGACTCAACCTTAGTGGTCAAGAACATAAACTCCTAGACCACAGTGATGTAATGCACATTGTGTGTGAGTGTGTGTGCATGCATGTGTGTGTGTGTGTGTGTGTGTGTGTGTGTGTGTGTGTGTGTGTGTGTGTGTGTGTGTGTGTATGTGAGCGTGAATCACCACCTGCAGCATGCACGGCTCTGAACCTTCTCACCAACAGTCAATAAAATGACAGCCTGCGAACCAGGCACGCTCCAGGAACAAAAGTGAGAGGAGGAGGAGGAAGTGCTGAGTCGACACACTGTTGTATTGTTATAGTGGAGAAATGTGATGACCGGAGAGATCCGCCGACGTTTGAGGGCCTGCTTTTAATGAGCGGAAAACCGAGCCTGGGAGCTACATTTGCATGGGAGGTTTGGAAACTGTTCATGACGCCAACTGATCACTGGGAAAGGAAAAATCCCTGTGCCGTCCATGGTCGGAAGAGGCTGACATTCCCAAGGTCAGCTAGGTACACTGTCAGAGTTCATTCACATTGCACATCGTCAAAGAGAGAGAGAACATCGGCTTGACCGGTTGGGTTTTTCTGACACTCGTTCCAGCATTTCTCCCTCACCACGCTGTACAGAACATCCTTTTTGGCAATTTTATTACTCATCATCATTATTTTTAAATCTTGCTATCGGCACCATCCGGTTACATTTGTTTCTCGTGCGGTAAATACAGCATTAGGTCATTCTTTAAGTGGACGGATTCTGCTAGCAGCAAAGATTGTTAATGGGTATATTGATGCCGAGGTGAACTCATGTCATGACATCAGTTTTCTTTCTTGCTACTTTTTGCAACAAAGAAAATAAAAGCCTGTTAATCTTATTATCGCGTTAGGAAATAATTGCTATGAGGTCACGTCTATTTGAGAACAGTTAGCACAAGATTAGCAGCTATTAGCCACAGCGAGTTGAGCCCAGTACCAAGCTACGAAGCTTCACAGCAGCAGCAGTTTTATCCCTCTACTCAGCTGGCTGTGTGATATAAAGGTCAAAATGTTTCACTCAAACGTGACATCTCAGACACCACTGGTCACTTTTGAAACACAAGTTTAAACAGCTTGAACATTTGGCTTCTATTACCTCGTTGTCCATGTAAACGGCACAGGAGACAATGAATGCAAGCATGAAAGCATGTCTCCTTCCACAGAAAAAATAGTCTGTTTACTTTTCTGATAATATATACACCATATAAATACCTAATATACCTGTCATATATGGTTAAAATGTGATTTCCTTCATATATGAAATTCAGTGTCACATTTTCTTTCTAAAGAATTTGGACACGGAGGTGGGTAAATGGCTGAGCTGTTTCAGGTGGTGTGACGTAGAGCTCTGCGTAGGAGAGTGAAGGGATGATCTTATTACCGATTGGCCCAAAGGGTGCTTACATCGTTCGTGGGGTACGACGTGTTTACTGTTCAGATTCACCTGATTGTTGGTACAATGTAGTTTCTGAACAGCTTAGCAGGCTGTGTTAGTATACATCGCAACATTACTCCCTGGTCATTGGTACAATGTGTTTCCTGAGAGCATTTCAAGCCAATCATCTGGTCCAAATCACAACGAAAGCACTTGTTTGCAACAGGATTTGAACCTGCTACTGTGTGAGCAAAACGATTTGAGCACAGTAGTCAGCACAAACATCAGCACTAATAGCTAGTTAGCACAAATTAGCAGTACATTTGTAAAGTTCACACCTAATTCAACACAATTTTCTAGTAATGAACACAAAGTACCATGTTAGTTTGCGGTATGCTTTGTGGTAGCGTGTGGTCAGTCACGGTTCTTTGTGATACTTTGTGGTACACTGTGGTAGTTTGTGGTCATTTTTGGTATGGTTAGTGGTACTTTGTGGTAATGTATTGTTCTTTTTGATACTTTGTGGTACTTTGTGGTATGCTTTGTGATAGTTTGTGGTACATTTTGTGGTAGTTTGTGATATTTTGTGGGTCTGTATGGTATTTTTTTGGTGATAAATAGGACCCGTAGATGAGTAGTTGTACTGGGTAGCTCCCAGTATCCAACAGTTGAGGACTGTGGTTGTACTGGGCAGCTCCCAGTTGCCAAAAGTAGGCGACAGTAGTTGTACTCGGCAGCTCCCAATGACCGACAGTTTTACATTACACATATTTATACAGTATTTACTTTCCCAGGTACCTGACCTCAGACCAGGGAGGAAGCTGGAGAGAATCCAATTGGGAAATCCCTGCATCCAGGTTCCCCTTGTTTATCGCTGCTGTATTGGGCAGCACCCAGTAGCCAACCCCAGGTCCAAGTACATACTTTTACCTAGGAGCATACAATCTGCATTCCCAACATTTTTTTCATTGATAATGTCATTCCTGTCTGAAATAGAGATAGAAATACATGCACACTACACAAACACACACACACACATACACAAACACACACACACACACACACAGCGGTTTAAGCATGCCGTTAGTGTCTGAGTCGTTTCTGTTTAGTCTGGCTTCTGAGAGGTTGAGATGTCCTAAACCATGCTTGGAAAATGCAGACCACAGGATAACAGAAGCACCAGAACTCTGTTTTCAATATGCTTCGCTTCATTTACTAACTTGTTTTTTTTAGTAGAAGAGAGGCCGCAGTCGCCCAGTACGTATTTGGCAGATACCTGTAGAGTTTATGTGGTGATTTCTTTTCCCCCCTCAGACTTGGTCCACGCTGATAGATTTGTCACCTTGCTTCCTAGAAGAAATGTTAATACGCTTACGGGGTGTTGAAAATGACCACATCGTTTGACGCAAACACTGGAAACTTATGCAACGTGACACTTTTACACAAATAATATAATGTCATGGCTTTCCTGGAGTCGATGCTCTCCATTTTACAACCTGTAACATGACGAGTCATTTTGAAATCCAGGGCCTCATTATCACTGTCACGCTGAACTGCTTTGAAAGTGATTTTGATTTTAGAGTCAGGGAAATACTTCGTACAGCCTATTAAAGTTCATCCAACAGTTACGGAGTTACGGAGTTTAATGAAGAGAGCCGGCTAGTGTAATATCCTAGTACAGGTGTTGAAATACGTTAAAAAGACGCAGTAAAAAAACATAAGGCCACAGTGAAGGAAAATGAAAATATTTTTTCGCTGAAATCAAGGTCTGCTTTCTGTCTGCAGCGGGTTTTGCAATCTGCTGTTTAAATCTTTACACAATAATGACATCAACACCAATGTGTGTCATAACTCTCATACACACTGACAGGGATGGCAGAAATGTAGGACAACAGGAAATCCTTTTATTTGGCACGCATCTGCTGGACAGCTTAGAAACCAGGGAGAACGGATGAATAAGTGTGTGGCTATGTTATCGGACGGCCAAGGACTTCTGATTCTCTCCCGGGACCTTAATAAATGCACCAAGCCAAGAACAGTTTATTCGCTGTGAAGTTCATTAATTGACATTTATATAAATGGTGGTGAAAACCAAAATGTTTGCAAAGCTAAAGATCACACGCTACTGAGCCGTTTTCTGTATATTCAAGAAATCCATCATTCGTCAAGCATTTGAAGGTCAAATCTCACGAACCAGAGAGAACATGTTATCCTATGGTGCGAGGGCTCAAAGGACTACAAGGTTTATTATTTCCCCTTTCTATTCTGGTCCTCCATTGTTCTCTGGCATCGGGGTGGCCCTTGCCTGAGATCCTCTGGGGGCCGCAGGGTCTGCTGACTTTCATAGCGCTTCAACGCTCAAGTGGTATAACGACTTGGCCAGAGAGAGAGAGAGAGAGAGAGAGACGCTCACCTGGGTGTTCCGCTCGGAAAGCAAGCGGTGATGTAAAGATTACTGTAAATGCAGCAAAAGCGTGGCCCCTGAGAGCTGTGAATAACCCATGTGCTGTAGTGCAAAGTATATAGCGCACTCATATTGGGCCAAGTGTCTCTCTGTGGGTTACTGGAAGCGAATACAGGAAGTTTAATAGCAACATGGCCCACTTTTAACCCTGCTCTGGAATACGTGGGAACCCAATTGTATGAAAGACTGCTAGAGGATGAAAAGGTGGCAGGTTTGCACAGCAATATACAGATGATTTACTGACCCTGCAACTGATGCGATCAAAGGTAGCGCTCTTTGGTTGACTCGTGCCAATAATCACCGGCGCAAACCAAAAAGAGAAACATCCTCGACAGGTTCCCCTTTCTCGGGAAGCCCTGAATGTGTTCATTAGGCCCCCATGTTTCACTTTTACTGCCTGACTGCCTGCTGTTGGGTGGAGAAGCTGACAGTCTGACTCACCAGAGACAAGACACAAATCACACAGCACCCCCCCCTCCCCCCCTTCCCCGCTCAGGTCCATCTGTGTCGTCCACGACCAACAGGCCGGCATGTGAGGAGGCTCGTGGTTGGGAGTGGAAGAATGAGTCAGGGAACCACAAATCACAGGGAGGGAGAGTTCATTTCCAATACCCATATGCACACATGCATGCACATGTACACACACACACACACACACCTCTCAGATAGAGCCTTCTGGTTTATGTTTTTTTTTTTTTTTTTTTTTTCACCACGGGAATGTGTGTCTCTAGACAGGGAGAGAAAGAGAAAGAGAGTGAGAGTCGGGGGGGGGGGGGGGGGGGGGGAATGAGGCTATCCAATTAACCAATTACAAGCTTTGGGGCCCCACATTTTCCATGACTTAATCTCAGCAGCTCCCGGTGTTCTCCACGGAGGCTCCGCAGCGTCTCCTGGAAAGAGGCCTGAGCCAGGGAGATGGTGGCCTCTGATACAGATGCATATCTACACGTCCCGACCCCTTTACCCCCCCCCGTCCTCCACCCCCACCCCCACCCCCCCCCCAAGGGCCCAGCGGTCCGGCCTTCATCATACATCAGAGACATAATGGCCCGCTACTAGGCTGCTTATCTTGCTAATTCTTATCTGGCTAATTCCATGCTTTGTCACCCTTTCTTTCTTCCTCTCTTTCTCTCTTTCTGGCTCTCTCCCGAAGCCTTAAAAGATCAGCGGTAATTTACCTGCTCCCTCAGCGAGGTCGACCCCCTCGAGGAAATTCTCTCCGCTAAGGCTACCTGGACGGGAAACAGGCCCGTCTTTAAGGTTTGAGCGAGCTGGAATAGCAGTCCTGTCTGGGCAGGGTTACGTAAGACTTTGGCCCTCTCGGCTCCCAACTGGCTCTCCGTAATCCAGGCTGCGGCCCCGCATGGCATTGAGCTTAACTCCACCAATTTTTCATGTCAGGCCCCGCTAAAAAAAAAAAAGAAGAAGAAGAAGACAATGTCTGCCGGTCACCTCCGCTTGATGTTTTCTGCACATGTTGGCTCCTCCAGCATGGAAGGAGCGGCTGTAAAATCTATTTAGGTCAGTGCTATTACGTTTCAACCCTTGCTCCCTGCCTCAGCAGTTTAGGGGTGCATTGGCCCCGACTCCCATTTGTCTCTATTCAAGTAAGATGTTTCTGCCGTATGCGCAGTACACAGTTTACAGGAAGTGAGATCGGGGCGACGTTCAACAGCGATAAAACGCAGCAGAGGAGAGAAATGGAAAGTGTTTTTGGGTGCCTTTATTCAGCCGAGGGGGAGTTTTTGTTCCGCGCACATGTACTTTTTCAGCAACACCTTCTTGACATTCATCCAGTTACACACACCCCGTATACCTTCTGCTCCAAGTTTGGAGTTAAGTGCTTTTTTTAAAGGGAATCTTTCTCATCCTTGGCCTAATAGTTTTACCATAATCTGGGAGTCATATCTGCAAAAATATTCAACTACTGTTTTGTGCAAGTTCAAAATCGAAACCTATATCGCAAACATAATCTAATAGTCTCTCTCTCTTTTCCTCTGACAAATAATACACTTTGCAATGACATTTACAGCCCAGCATGTAGCGCATTGTCACCGCAAATCACCACTTAGCAGAGTTTGTCGCAGTATCGCAGGACCTTTCATGGATATCTTGTTCCCAAGCACTGGGCTGTCATGATTTCCATCTCACTGCGCTCCAAGTCAAGTATCCGTTCAGCGTGTTCCCGTGTGATCCCCGTGTGTGTATTTATATATTCGGCGCATCAAAAGTGTGCGCCTGGGTGTGTTAGGCTAGACATGTTTCCATGAACACGTGCACCTACAGAAAAACCAGCGCTGGAGAAGGTCCACGGCAGCCAGATGAGCGGCCGGGGCCCTCATGTGGACCTCAGATGTTTGAAGTGAGCCGTCAGAAAGGGAAATTCCTCCGAGAAAAAAAAGCCATCCTTCAACAGCGTCCAGACACTGCCGCGGCCTGACGGTACATGGTATAGTATTCACGAGGAGGGGATCCGAAGAAGGCGTCAATAAGGAACAAAAACAACATGGCTGACAGTTCTTGTCAGTGAAGACTTCAGCAGACAGGCCACTTTAGATGAGGGAGGAAGAGGAGTACAGCGAGGTCACGGTCCTGTCGTGACCCCCCAAGAGAGAGATGGATGGTCCTGATGCAAGCGTGGGGTCTCCCTGTCAACACCGCAGGGGTGTGATTGAAGGTCTGAGCACAGCATGGGCCTGGCTAACAAATATGGATGTTTTTGTGATATGAGTGATGATGTGTGGCTGGTGTGCGTATCATCGTTTTGTTTTAACGTTTAACTATCTCTCAGTGCGGTGGAGGTGGAGATGTTTGCACACGATGAGGTCATCATGAACTCAAATATCACCTGATATCCTCCTCCTCGTCTAATAGCGGTAACTTTATTTGTACAGCACATTCCTACAAAATGTACAAAGAAACAAGGTTAGACAAGCAAAGAAGAGGACAGCAACAGAAAGAAAGTTAGGGTGGAGGCGGGAGATGAACCCTGGTTAGGGTCAGCAGGGGGCGTGGGAGGAGCTAAAGTACATCAGCAATCGCAGTAATCGTAATATTACTCGCAAAGCAGAGAGATTCATCTACTGCGAGTTCAGTCGCAGATGACACTCCCTCGCGATCCCACACGGAGCCAATTCCCATTTCCAAGAAACCGTCTCTGTTCTCATGCATCAACGTCTAAGCAGTAGCGGCAGCAACAGCTTCTCTCCTCGGTGATTTATCGCCATGGCAACGAGCCATCGGCGCTCTCGTTGTCACACTGGACTTGCAACAGTCCATTCATATAGCGGAGAGGGATGGGGGATTTAGATAAGCGAGACGGCACACCTCTCGCAAAACACATGAATCACCTTGCATGTATCTCAATACTGGGCGTTTCAGGGGGATTCTGGGTAATTGGAGAGAGTTGTCTGGACAAAATGGGGATTCGTAGCATAACGACTTAGCTTTAGCTTAGCTTAACTCACAGCTGTTCTGTCTGTCTGCTGCAACAAGTCCTCCTTTTGTCTCCACGCATCAAGAGATCGACGGGGCAGATTTACAGGGTGAAAAAAATGAAAAGTGTGGATTGGGTGTGTGTGTTTTTTTTTCCTGCTGAAGCGTCTGGTGTGTCAGCGGCCTCTGGAAGGGCGGGGCGGGGCGCTCGCAGGCTTGTAATTATACACATGCACACACAGATGCTGTCTGAGGTGAAAGAGAAAGGAACGGATGCGAAAGATCAAGGATCCGTAAAGGCAAGCGCGCCTCGTAAAGAACAAAATGATCAGTGAGATCCAGATGAAAATGTTTTGAGTGCGTGTGTGTTTCGTATCTGAGTCTTTACTTGCACACATTCCTCCACCTGGGGCTGCATGCCGCCGCTACCACTAACACTGTATGTATCCTGAACTGGTCCAGGCAATTCCTCCCGGGTGATAAGCGTAACAGTTCAGCAAGAGCGCAGGCAAGACGTGTGCTGGACGCCAGAAAACAAGCTCCCTTCGGCGTACCTGTAGAGAAATGGGAAAGATATTACGGCCGTGCGACATGATGACACAGACGATTTGGCGCAGTCAGAATGTGTTTATGTGTTTTTAATGGGGCAGATGAGCGGAGATGAGCGGCCAGCGGGACAAAACAAACGATTGCGGAAGTCATCACAAGCTCCATTTGAGATTGTAAATGAGAGAACTGGATGCACCCTCGTCTCCGCGATGCCAGCGGATGTTCTCATTCACAAAATCTGTTTTCTCTAGAAACGGCTTTCTTACTTAGTGTGTTTCTGCTGGGGCCTCCACGTGAGGGAAAAGTAGCAGTGTACTAACGTCAAACTGCCCCTCAAAAGATAACATTTCTGATATGGGTCCAGGCTAGCGATGCATCTGATCTGCAAGTACAAACAAACCTGCGATGGGGATTTTCCAACTGCTGCGTGGCCTTTTATGGTCCGGATTCATGACTCGCTGACAAAGCATCCCGTCTCTGATGATGCTTGATCACCACTGATTAAACAAGCACTCACTCACACACACATTCATGCTCATTAATGGGAATGGGCCATACCCGTCTCACACCAGCAAGAGTTAGCTTGTCTGCGTCTACCCAGGGTGCCTCCCTATAAGCCTGTCACTCAGGATACCTAGTAGCAGAGGAAACATCACGGGCCTCTGAGTTTTATACCATCTGCCTTCCTGCAAAACTCCTTAAACTGTGACAGGAAATATTTAGACAACACGCTCAGCTCTGTCAGAATCACTGCACGCTCATATGTGATTTGAATTTTCATACCAGCATTTCCCATATAGAGTATATATTCCCATATATATATATGTATTTCCCAGCTGTGGTGGTAAGGAAGTGTAAAGCCACATCATGTAGGGTGTTCAGGGGCATCCTCCCAGATTTACCCATAAAACCAATGTTATTAAGTAGGAAGACTACTGTTGGAAATATGCCTGACTCCATTTGAGTTGACTTCACCGCTATGTGAAGAATAAATACCACGCCTGCATGAGACCACCCAGCTGCTCCCTAATTTTAGATCCCCAAACAAAATGTCTTTTTTTTTTTTTTCATCCACCTCAGTGATTTATCATACAAATGTAGCAGTATCTCTTTTAGCACGCCGTAAAAACCGGTTGGTAGGTTGTGACTAGTTTTCAGGCCCCGCCGTTTTAAGTGTTCATTATCATCGAGGCATACGTCAGTGGAATAACAGGGAGTCGGGAGCGTTTATTTGCACAGTCCCCCCCCTCGCCCCCCCCCCCCCCTCCATTCATCAATCCCCACCGTCTCAGCTACCGCGCAAACCTCCTTGTGTCACATGTGTTTAACCGAGGGAAGCGAGGGAAGCACGGGCGGGCTCTGTGTGTTTTTTCTGCGCCGAGTAATCAAAGCAGTTGATCACACGCGGGGTCTCAACAGCCAGACACACTCAGACAGCGGTGTGTGTGTGTGTGTGTGTGTGTGTGTGTGTGTGTGTGTGTGTGTGTGTGTGTGTGTGTGTGTGTGTGTGTGTGTGTGTGTGTGTGTGTGTTCGGGGGTCCCAATCAAGCTGCAGGAACTCTTTCCGTGGTTTAGAGCCATAATAATCCCGTGTCAGTCAGATATGTCTGTGCAAACACACATGTGCTGCATTCACAAACTCCCCCCCCCCCCCCCATCTCTCTTTTACACACACACACATGCAAAAAGGTTTTTTTTTTCTGTATCGCATACACACAACCGCAAAAATCCACACAGACGCATACACATACGGGAGCAGCAGCGGTGTAAACCTATTTCCACCTGCTTCTGATTACTCTAATTGGCCATTGTGGTTGAGGAAATGTGTGACAGCTGAATCTGGGGCAGAAAAAACTGACCCTGGTGAAAAATGAGTGGAAAATTAGGCAGCGCCAATGTGAGAGAAGTCATATTTGGATTTGGGGGGGGGGGGTGCTCCCTGTGTGTGTGCAGGACCATATTACGTTTAGTCTGTCTCCTACTGTGAGTCAGTCATTCTCTCTGTCTCTCTGTCTCTCTCTCTCTCTCTCTCACAAACATACACACACACACACACACACACAAAGATTTAACACAGCCACAGCTCGCTGTGCTTGACTGACTCGCCAAGTCATGCCAAAGTGTGAGGCTGGATTGATGGGGCACAGAGGCGATGAGTCAACGACCCATCCCGAGCCAGACAGAATCGATCAATCAAGACCGGTTGCCCACGGTATCGCCAAAAAGCCTCTCCCGCTGATGCCCTTTCACCACCGCGAAAACAGCTTCATTCTGTTGTATTGAAAAAGCCGACGGGGCCTGAAGAGAGTCGTTCACTGGCAGGATGCCTTCACACTTAAGGGGGGAAACATATATGGTAGGCTGTGAAAGTATACAAGCCGGCTGTAAAAAAAAAACCACACGAGGAAGAGGGATGGTCAGTGTCAGAGGAAGTGTTGTGTCTCAATGTCTCAATGGGGCTTTTCTCATCCCTGCTGAAATAATAGCGACACAGACACAAATACATAGATACATACTTAGATAGACAGCAGAGACAGTGACTCACACTGGCCGATGGACTCGTGCATGCACGTTTGCATTCATGCAGCACACACACGCACACCAGTCACCTCAACCGCAGTCTGAGGCGGTGACAAAGCATTTTCCAGACTCGGCATCACCTCCACCTGGAAGGATCATACCACTGCGATACGATGGGGGGGGGTGTTTCCCTCAGGTAGGATGACTGAGTGGACCTCGGCGTTTCCCTCGCTCCTTCTGTAGTTCCCCTGTGTCTGGGATGGATTTGTCCAGCGGGGGACTGTCAGAGGCAGCCCTGTCCAGGGTCACCTGGGGGTTGTGTAAATACACAGTCACTCTGGGTGGGATGGCAGCTCAAAGGGTTTTTCCATGACTCGCCCCGGCGACTGGAGCGTGCCCAGCCAAACAAACGCATCGTCCTCCTCCTGATCGCAGACACAGGGAGGCGTTTAGGTAGCATCACTAGGGAGTCAGGGGAGTTTTCCCTCCTATTCATCTTTGTTGACGCTTCTACCCCCGGTTTTCTGTCCTTCCACCAACTGCATCGGGTTTCCATATGATGGGGTTGTTTGTCGTGATGGTAATTCTTTCCTACTGATGTCAGCTGGAACAAGGCCCACCGGGAGCAATTTTCCATCTCTGTTTTTGTAATAATTGTTTTGCTATGACCAAAATATAGCATCAATATGTCACGGGCTTTGCCAGGAGCTTTTCCTAACCACAAGGCCTTACATGGGATAACTCCGGCTCCGAAATGTAACCCATACTGCGTATATTTTGTAATATAGCGTAAAAAATGTTGTCATTGTCGTCATTTTCTTATCAGACTTTTAATTATTATTTTTTTTAATCACTGTGTTCGATATCATCTCTTCAGCACCAGTCAGTCAGGTCTCATTCAGTCTCTATCAATTCCCTCAGCTCCGTCAATGTGGGTTGCTTATTTGAACATGACACACACTTCATCTCGCCTCCTGTCAGTGTGTGTGTCCAACAACAATATTGCATGTTTCTCTAATGGCTCCCATCAGGGGATGAGGATGAATGATCACCTCCTCCTCTTTGTTTATCCCATCTGCATCTCCATGGTGATGGCGTTGTTTCTTTCAGAGCCACTTAGACGTGATTGAATATACAATCCAATACATGCCATCAGTCTTAACAGCCCCAGTTTATGATTTGATCTCAAGGCCATGTGCGTGGTATGACCAACAAGACTTCTGTAGGAGTAGAGAAGTGTGATTTCGGATTTCGGATTTTTTTTATGATCATTTTTGATCATATTTTGATCTGTGGTTGCTCATCACAACAAAAAATAATTGAACTCTAGGGGCTCTTTTTTTTTTGTCAAGGTGCATTCTTTCATGAGCTGCTGTGTAGTTTGGCTAAAGGAAAACATGGGATGACTTAGACTTGCTGTGTCTTGGGGATCAGAGCCCAAATGGACATCATCCGTCAAATCACCATCCTTTCTAACACATATCTTCCTCACACACACACACACACACACACACATATTGACCCTACAAGGGAAGGTTCATTGCTTCAGTTCATCTTAAGCTTGTAATAGTTTCACCGCACTTAACCCTAAGCTCTCTCCCATTGAAGTCCACTACAGGAGACTGTTGCCAGGCCCCCTATTGCAGCACCAGTGACAATGTTAATGCATGACATCATGACCAGTGCGTGACCTCAGACTGAGCGTTTGCTTTGGTAGCTTGACCCAGGAAAGGGCCTTTGTTAGCAAGGGTCACTTGTCATGACCTCAATGTGTGGTGGTGTTAGCTCTGTTGGCTAAAACACAATTATGTACAGGCTATACAGTTTGTAGACAGTCCACAGGATTCAGTTGATCATCTTCTAATTCATTTTACGTTGAGGCATTCTCCCACTGTTTACGGAAGAGCACTTTGGAGTGGAACAGCCTCTCTGACATTGTAACATCCTATCGCGATAAGCACATATTTGTCTATATTTGTCTGTCCGTGATAACAAATCATCCAATCATGGACATGTGAGTTGGCCACAAGTATTTCCTGCTGTTTGTGTGATCCTATCAGTTTGTTTGGGGCTTGAGCTCCTTTGAAACATCACAAATACACCAAGCCTGCCATCTAGTGTTGTGACATAGTACTGCAGCTATACCGCTTTCTTGTCGAAATTTACTGTCCTGTACTGAGCAACTGCCACAGAACATGAATAAAACCAAGAGTTATTGTATTGATTTCAATGGAAACTGTTTGTAATCACCTGACAGACTTTATTTCCTCTTTGAGGTCACTGGGATGATAATTGACGGTGCAGGGGGGGGGGAACCCCTCTCTAGCATGTATATACAGCAGTCAGACATGTTTATATCCACCAGTGATGGATTTGTGTGTCTGTGTGCAGGGGTGCATGTATCTGCGTATGTGTGTGTGTGTTGCCCCCTTCTTGAAGTTGTTTATACTCCCACGGGGCCTCTGTAGCTGTGTGTCATGTTTGTATGAGGTAATGTCTTTGATTACTGTGTGGTCGCCATATTCCCAGAATGACAAGAAGAGGGTGAAAGGCTCCCAACTAGGATGAGAGCGATGTAATTGTCTGCCAATAAATCAGACCGATATTGGACTTTTATTAACTATTGAATATCAGCCGGTCAGCATGGAGGGAACATCAGCTATATAAAAACAGGCAATAAAGTAATAAATTTCTTCGACAATTTATTTATTCATTTAATTTATTTGTTATTTGTAAAATAATCCCCCTGCCATTGAATTTCATCCTTATGGGTTCCAAGTGGAGAGTTTTAGTGTCCCATGATGGTTTAAATGATGTTTCAGGGGCTTTTCCACCCTGACAAGAATAAAAACCTGTGAGGGACCACGCAATACTTCTCATTTTTTTGGCATGGACATGGAAAGTAAATGTATTGAATATTGGAAATACAAAAAAATATCAGTACTAGCCTTCAAAAAACCACATCGGTCGAACCCCTAATCCCAACACACTGACATCAGAAGTATATTTACAGTCTCTCCATCAAAACCTTGTAAACATCGCCGTCATCCTTTGTTTACAGGAAAACATCTCACTAAGTACTTTGTTTACAAAAGCATACTACTTTTAGAGATATTACATGATTAACTTCAAGTATTTTCGTCCCAAAGGGAGATGAATGAATGTTATCGTCTAGTCTAAACTCCAAACTCCACACACACACATATATATATGCCCTTGTGGGTCCATTAACAGTCAGTCACCAATATTTTCATAGTGAGGTCACTCACTTTCTCTCATTTTGATTCCACTAATCTGAAAAATTATCTTCTAACAAACATACACACTACAAAACGGTATGTAAAAGTCGGGTCACCAGGATGGATTTTTTTTCCATGTTTTTGTCTGTATGTTTGCTTGTGTGAAATAATTGATAGTGGTTAAGGTGAGCATGCTGGGAAAATGTTTCAACATGTTGTACAAAATGAAGTATCACTTTACTTAGACTGAGCACGGTAGGCCACAATCCTAGAAATAACACTCGTATTTCACGTCACTTCGGCGATGTCAAACCTGATCGCTCCCCGGTGATGACTAACATGTGTGTTCCCCTCAGCATACTCCTGAGGGGTCAGTCGGCATTCCTCTGAAGTGCATTACGTGGCTACGGTGGTATGGCAGGTTTCAATCTCGCATCAAACGACCTCACAGGGGGGCATATGCCTCCTCGGTGCCATATTTACACACCCACTCAGGGAGGTCTGGTGCACTCGCTAACCAGACGCTGCCAAGAGCGTCAGAGGAAACACACTTGAACCAAAGAGTCAGTCATTTTGCAGGGGAATACGACGGAGATCGTAGATGGTTGAATAACTCTCAATTTAGCTTCTATATTGATTCAGATCGACTTTCCTGCCAAAAGGGTGACGACAAGCCTGGAGTTGGGATAATAAATCCCTTTCATTTGTTCTGCTGCCAACTGTACATCAGTCCTTTAGCAAACGTTATCCTCAAATCAGGAATAACATATGGAATGAGACCGGCACATTTCTAGACTTGTTTATTTGATTTGTTTTCTAATGTATCCATTGGGAGGAAAAAAGTACATTGATGAAATTCCACAGACACAATATTTCAGAATAAGACCTTAATTCCTGATCCATCTAAAAATACCCATAGAGTAGCAGACAGTAGATGGTACATGTGAGCTAAACTAAGGAGCAGCATGCAATAAGTTCTCAAAATTTGTCAGGATTTTTTTTTTTTTGGCAATAGAAAAATACATTGCAGCCAGTGCATATCAACATGGTTGGTACATACACTCATAGTCATCATTTCTCATTAGATCAAGTAACATAAAAAGCGTTATTTTTTTGTTTTTTTTTACATTCCAGTTTTTGCTGTCTGTCTTTCAATACGTTTTTCCAATCAATGTAATCGGTTACATTATAAAAGCAGTGAGTGCAACCAGCAGGCATCCTAAGCTGTAGGTGGCGCTGCTCATTGAATGGAATGAAAGGCTGGAGGACACAGTCATGGCAATTCCTGTCCTACACTTACTGCAGGCTGTGCCACAGAAACCACAGGAGTCCATCTTGTGCATGATGTCTGAGTTGTACGTCCTTATCGCTCTTCTCGCTGTGAGAAAATCAGAAAATGATGATCATCAGTACAGAATATAGTGCTAAGTGCGTCTGGATATCTGGAGTTTCTGGATTTTGCCTCAGTCCAATATTAATCCATCACAATCAACCACTCGGGAAAAGACTAAGCAGAATTAACAGTGTATGCTACAACATGATTATTTTCCAGCTTCAGGTATGTGGTAATAGTTAGAATACTTTAGAATACTCCATTTTTATGCATACAATGAATTTCAGTCATCAGGACCTGATGGTACTTACTGGGCTCGTAGTAGTCGTAAACCTGCACCACAGCGTCTTGCACACGAGCCACTTTGTAGACTCTGATCAGCGGAAGTCTGATGCACACCTTTGACTTGCTAAGCTGCAAATGGGACCAGGAAGTGAAAAGATACATAGAAACACAGTATCTCCAACTTGCACATTGAAGTTTTAACTATACAAACATTTCTTAGAGGCAGAAATAAGCTCACTGCTCAATGGGCGGAGCCAAAGAACCACAGTTTTTCAGAGAAGTGGCAAACTTGAATTGCAAAGAAGGAATATAAATGAATACCTTTGTCACTGGGCTTCAGTCTAACAATGCTAAAAACTGTAGCTCCTTGGCTCCACCCATTGGGGTTCAACTCAACCAGTGAGATTATTTCTATCTCAGTCTGCCTCCTACTCACCTACCCGACCATGGAAAGAATGACGGTGACGGCGCACTTACTGAATCCAGGTACAGGCTAACTTTCCCAGGTGACATCTCCACCTTTCTGATGAGGTCCGTTGGGGCATCGGCTCCCGGAGGAAGAGTGAAACCACTGAGCAGGCCCACCTCTACAATGGCCATGCCTGTATGAGATATCACTTGGTTCTCCTGTAATCTACAGAGGGAAAAAAAAAGAAAAGCAAGGGGTCAGATGTTGTATGATTTGACGGATGAAGAAGTCATACATAAAGTATAAAAGTGAACATCATGACTTGGTCACTACATACCTAGCGCATATAGACAACAGCATGTGATCGCGGTCTCTCCCATCATCAACGACAGTCACATCTAATGAGAAAGCCTCACGGTCTGTGGCATCCTGTTGTCTTTGTGAAATCACCCTGCTCTCCAAGTTGTAAAAGACATTCATCTGGAAGGATTCACGAAGGTGTTTAAGAACGGGACCACTGAGATTTAGCAGTGTGTCCACAGTTAGCGTCCACATGTTTATTGCGGCGCCTGATACCGCGGCCGCAGAGTATAACTGCGCCTTTAGATGATTAAGCGCAAATGCCTCAAGGTCGCGAAACAATATAACATCAGCCGTTAAAAGTCCTGAGCAAACTCACCGTTCCGTAAAGCCAACCAAATAAATAAAGACCGAATCTCTGGATTTGTTTAACTCATTTCAACATAATGGCGCCGAATCAAAGGCGCATTAAAAAACAGGATGTGCAGCAGAGGGGGTCTGGAACTGAAGACAACAGACTCGAAATTGAACACAGTGAAGAGATTAACCTTTCACCATAGTCCTCTGTGTGATATTATCTGGACACAGTAAACGCAGACAGGACATGAAGCTATGCCTTCCAGATGTTAATGGCTAAATGAATGCAGTCCATTACCGTGCTGCGTTGACCTGTTTTGCTTTAGCATTCACAATACCGTACATTGTGCAAGGGGTGGCTATCACGCGCAGCTGCTGTGTTCAATTCATTCTGGGCATGCTCCAGTTGTCGAACAATGCTTTGCGCTGAAGGTGGGAGCGCTGGGTGTGTGGAAACATCCCTGCATTGTAAGGAGGAGTGTGATATTTTCCACTAACATGGACAGGTTTAGCAGAATTCATGTTGAAGCTGCAGACTGTATCGCGATCTATAGTTTATAGACGGAAATCTAGTCAGCAGAGATTCAGCTGCTCTAGTCAGACACAGAAGTATTAGAATTATACCTGAAATGAGGCAAATCCAAGTCCTTCCGTGTATGTATCTATGAGTAGGTCTTTTTCTGCATCAATCTGAGAAATATTTAAAAAAATCCCGGTTGAGAACTTTCCAGCCAAATACAGCATCATACAAAATATCCAAAGTATCAAATCCTATATCCATGAGGTAACAAGCTCCATTACCTCCTGGCTCTGATACATCAGGTAGTTGGAGGAGTTGACACTGAAGTGCAACACAGAGCTAGAAGCTGGGATGGACATCTTAACCCTGAGTTCAATGTTTGAGGACCCACTGAAGGCAGCGTAGCCGACCAGGGCCTGCAGGGCAATCACTGTGTCCTGGGGGAAGGGTCAAAGGTCAAACACACACCTGGATTAAAAGATATTTGATTTCGTCTCATTTGGTACAGAACTGGGAAAGATTTGTGATATATATTTTCAGTACAACTGTTAAAGCTGCAATATGCTCTTCATGTCTGTTCATGTCTCTGCAACACAACGGGCCTTATTGTATTCCCAAATACATAACATCAGTTCTTTGAGTGACAGAAAAGGTTTTGGCCTTGCCTGTGTGGTCCCAAAGCTCCCTAGGTGGTTTCTCTGGTTGCTTAGCCATTTCATGTAGGGAATGCCCTCTCCAATCCTGCCACCCCTTAAAAGAGTCAGCAGTACATAAGAGACCATCTCTATCTGCGTGGAGGGCGGCATCTGGCCATCTGACGTCCGGCCACTGGAGGAGGTCCACAACTTGACTTCATCTGGACAGCAAAATGACAGACAAGGTAACATATCAGTATGTCCTAGCTGCAATGCTAAAAATCTTCATCCTAGCAAGTCATACAGTCTAGTAATGAGTCTTCAAATATTAGTGAAACAAATCTAACTTGTTTCCACTTAACTTGTTTGTTTTTTTACAAGTGACAATGTCTTGAAAAAGGTGGACTACTGCACTAGTATCAAGATGCCATTTGTCCATAGAAATTCAACTAAATGTGACCCATGAGGCATGTAGAGTCACAGTGTTGTTGTTTGGTTAGTTTTACCATCACTCACTGTCACACTTCATAATGGGGAACATTATATATCATTCAGAATTTTCCAGGCTGCTGATCAGAAAGTAGTTGCGGGAATATTCAGTACGTCAGTGCTGGAATGGATGGTGGAGAATGCTGCAGGATGCCGATGTTTCATGGCTTTATCCCTGACATGCAGACGTGAAAGTAGATATGTGGCATCCGGGGCATCCCCAGACCAGGTAACCTGAGCAGAAAATAACAGCAAGCCTTGATTGAATTACCTTTGTCGTCAACTCTCATGTTGAGCTCAGCCAGGGCAGTACCAGTTACAGGACTGTTGGCCAGAGCTAAAGCATAAGCCACCAGACACAGGCTGTAGTTACTGGCCACTCCACTGGAAAAGCTCCTCTCTAGGTAATTCTTGGCCTTGGACACATTGGCTGGAAACATGTTCTTTACACAGAAGAATGAAAGAGAATCAATATAAACCAACAGTTCCATATATGCCATATTATTGTACCCAAATATTAATGTAAATTGCTTCAAATCAATTTGGCGGTTGATACAATGGAATATTCTTTTCAATTCTTCTATGCAATTCTGTTACATTCCTTATCCTAGCCCTCCTCTGACGATCACACATTTCCCTCACTCACAGCATAGGTCTGGTCCTCCAGCAGGGATATCAGCACAAAGGCGGTGAGAGCCACCGAACCATTATCCAGACCTCCCTGCATCTCCGTGTGGATCACCCTGCCCACCTCGCTGAACTCTCCCTGGGGCCCCTGGTGGCCCACCAGCCAGCTTACGGCCCTGGAGAGGACACTCTGGTCCACCTGTATGAAGGGCTGGGCTTGGAGGAAACACTTCAGCACGAACGCTGTCAGCCTAGGACCAGAAAACGAGGAGTATGGATCAGAGACCGAGACCCTCGTACCATGTAAATAAAGCTATGTACTACACCGGTGACCTACCATGTGCTGCCATAGGTGTCGCTGGCTCCAAAAGCACTGAAGGAACCATCGTCTCGCTTGTAGGACAGTTCCCTCTGATATCCTTATTATGTAACAAGATATAACATGTTTACCATGACATCCAAGCAGTAAATTCACTTCAATCAAATAGCACTAAAAACACCCTCACCTTCACGTCAATGATACCAATGAGTCATGCGAAAGCTGATTACCTTCCTTTATGTAGCCCAGAGCCCTGGTCCTGATCTCCTCATGGGCTATGGCTGACTGGTCCATGTACTGGAGAAGATAAACGCTTGGTGCAAAGTGGATCATGTTCTGCTCCCCACAATCATGAGGTATCTGAACCAGCGAATCCAAGTTTCTGATGGACATGGCCAGGATATCACCTGTGTAACGCAATACAGGACAGAAGGAAGAAGGTACACAGTAAGGCAAACTAATGTCAGGGGCAGATATGGTATTTCACACCAAACAGAGCTGAAGGGGCTAAGCGAGTGCATGTGGTTCAAATCTGATATCATGCGGACCATTTATCGTTATGGTTTTAATGCCATGGAAAACCCCCACTGTGCTCACAACAGGAGTGGAACCAAGTCAGTGTGGAACTGGAGATGGAGGAGGAAACACTGGTAAACATAGACACCTGAAGACATGACGTGAACAAGAAGCTCTTTAGATGTATTTCTTAAAATATTCTCAAACTGATTTTGTGCTTTGACGTGTAGAAACAGTACTCTGGTTCTGTGACGTTAGATAAGCTCCGACTGTTGAAAGAGTGGAAGTGTGAAAAGAAATGCTTCGCGAAATAGTGAAGGATGGAAACAGGAAACAGTTGAATTGAATGCAAAGGATAAGTGCATAGTTGAAATGGCCACTTGGAAAGTCAGAGCAGCGGTTTAGGTTACAAGGTATGAAAGGAACGGAAAATAAGTCATAAAACACCATCAAAAGTAGAAACGTAGAGACAGAAATGCCTGCATCCTAGACGTGCACTTGATGTGTAATAAAGCTGACAATCGCAACAAGCACGGGAACCATACGTTTGACTTCAACCAACGAAAAGATGGAAGCTTGTCTGTCTACCGTGACAAATTCCCAACATCCCTCAACCTGGATGGAGCTAAGCCAAACAATCTAACAGCTGTGCAGAATCTGCCCGCCATGAACATTCCTATTTTGATAGCCATCGTTTCCATTTTCAACATTCAATTCCCCGGGCGCTCTCGAGGACAGCTCTGAGTTTGATGTCCATCTACCCCGAGCACATCATCTAAACACAAAACGAAAAGTGGGCACACATTGCACATATCTAATTCGCTAAATGTAAACATAAACTGCACTCAAATGGAACTGCCATTGGCAGAACAGGGAGGACAAATGGTAGACATACCAGCCACTGCCACATGGGCCCTCTGGCTGCCCGATACCACATCTGGTGGAAAGGAGAAGGAGACGGCTCTGGAATTGTTGTGCTTCGATGGTGCCGGCTGCAGGAACAGAGTCTCTGAGAAGGACTGTTCAACTCCCTCGGGCTTCGGGAACATGGAAGTAATTCAGTGTTATCATAGGATTAACTGTATGCCACGTAGGACGCTGAATTATGCTTTGTATAGTATTCTGAGGAGTAGAGCCAAACCAGGGCTCCACATCAACAAAACCTACTGAAAAAAAAAAGCACCTCTCAAACAGACATCATGCCTACAATGCAGGTCTTTTGAAAACTGTATTCCATTTACCATTCACCAATAATGACACAAGTCAACTGACCATGCTTGCACTCTTCCAGCTACACCCTGTTTCACATTGACATAGTTACACACATTTACACCAAGGAGCTGCCCAGGACAACCACACTCTGCTACTGTGCCACTGGAGCAGTTGGGTTGTTTAAGTGCCTTGCTCAAGAGCACCTTGACGGTAGTTGTTGAGGGAAAGAAGAGCGTTACTCATTCGCTTCCCCCAACAACATTTCCCCAGCCAGTCTGGGGATTTAAACTAGCAGCCCTCTGATCACAAGCTTCTTTAACCTCTAGACTACTGCCCGCTAAGTTAGATCCAGCTAAGTTCGCTTTGCACAATTTTACCCATTATTTCAGTGAGACTCTATACCTTCACGAGCACAGTCCGAACAAGGTTGCTTGAGGCCTCGGCAGATATGCCGTGCACAGATATTTCCATTTCGCCGAGAGCCAAGAGCCTTATGGGAAAGAGGGCTGAAGCAGCGCCCCGAAGCCCAACGGTGAGTTTCCGTATGTTCACTAGAGAGACATGCCCTTGGTCTGCCAAGACAAACTCGTAGGCCTCACTCTGCTCTACCATCAGTATGACCTGTGGAGAGCAATGCAAGGGGAGGTGGGAGAGACGCAGGGTACTTTTAGCCAAAGAATGAAACACTTAGTATGGTATAATACTGAGAAAAAGCTTTGAAGATTTGTTAGTAACAGTTCAGTTCAATCATACAATTTCATAGAATTCTATCTAAAGAGGAATGTAATACTTGTAATAGGAAAATTACTGATTTTTGTTTTTAGTCCCCATACCTCCATGTCCCTCTCAAGATGGTTGAAGATGTTCGCCTCCAGGACAATCTCCTCTCCTCTGATGAGGCATGATGGGACATTCAGGGACAAGGAGAAGTCCTGGGACACTGTCAGCTATGGATGAAAGCACATAATCAAATTCAATAGCAACTTTGGCTAACACTGTTAGAAGTAGTGGACGTGTAAGGCTCAGCTGGTAGGGCACAGGGCTATTACCAGCATGGACAATTAATACTGCTAAAACAGTTCTATATGCACACTTCAACTCTGTACATTATTCATTAAAAGGTGGTAGGTGTAGCATTTAAACATCAATAAATCACTACCAATATCATAAGGCAAAAACACCAATAGCAATTATTGCTTTTTATGCTTGAAGGACCATATCCTCAGACAATTTACATCGGTTTGATGCTATGTACTATGATGTGATGATGAATTGATCTCATGAAGATTTACACCAGCCTAAAAAAAGGTAAGGTCCATTCTGCAAATAAAAAGGCCGGTTAAGTCGAGTCGACTTACCATCCACTACATCCCAATTTGTCAGTCATAGCCATTTTCAGGAATCATGTGCATGTAGCATCAGATCAACAAATCATTACCACATCCATTTATAGACTATATAAGTATAAATACCATACAACAAATGAGAAGATTGACAGCCTCTACTGGCTTCTGCACTGCATTTTACATTATGTGCCACCAGGTCAGGTTTTGTGGCAAATCTGCTGGATCGCTTTGAGGCACAAAACATGAAGAGGGCGCTGCTCTTCCAGAGTAAACAGAGCTAAAGCTTTGATGGTGGAATGAGTGAAAGACCTCTGGAAATCACTTCCGATATGTTTACCCTCTCCAGTAAAGCAAACAGAGAAAACAGCATCCTCATTGAGACAGGAAGCAACAGAGTTGATGGGAAATGTGGCCTTAATTTTGAGACACTCTCACACTGACAATACCACTGGCTACCAGTCACCTCGGCCATGGTCTCATTTGTTTACGGTAGTTATAAAATATATGTGATATATAATTACACCAAGGTATCACAATTAATTTGATACTGATATACACCTTTAAGTTTAGGTACAACAGAAAAGGAGATTGTACATACCCTCTGTGGCACTAATGTGAACCCTAAACCCAGGTTCTCTGACATCACCAGTGCTACAGCTCTCCAAGAAGTGATGCTGTCTGGTACTGTTACGTTCGGACTGGTCCATGTTGAATCACTAGTGAAAGTGAAAGAGTACGTAGAATAAATTACATAAACTTCAGTGCTTGTAATTGACAACGATGCTTGCAATGGTGTTTGCTGATCTTTTATTTCATACACCTACCCATTTTAAGCATGTAAAACCCCTCACCTGACATCAGTGTCCAGCCACAGCCAGGATTCAGTAGTGCCCTGATCCATCCAGTGCCTCCAGTATGTCTCTACCATGAAGGGATCTCCCTCTGAATGACCCAAAGGAGACAGAAAAGAGATCAGGTGACCAGAAACCAGTAAAATCCAGAGAAGTAAAGCTGACAAGTAATGCAATATGCTAAATGACCACAAGGGGGACTCAAAACACAAATCTGGTGCCTTACAATATTTGAAAGGCCACACAGAGGACAGTAGAATACACATTTTGTATGTGAGCATGAACATTAATTATTTATCCTCATACCCTTTTTAGCTTCATCAGGCTGCTGTGTCTTATACAGTCTGCCATTTGTCAGCACCATCATATTGCATTCCTGCAGTGCGAAAGACACAAAATAGTGTTACTGCAACCAGAGCCTATAAAAACAGTATGTATGTTTAGGCTGTGCACCGAGAGGTTCACTATCAGATGACACATTACTATGATATAAGAAAATCAATGCTGTGGGTCGACACCCCGCTGTCCTTAGTGCAATGAAAGATAAATCGCATTAAATATAGGCCAAGTCTTGGTGTGTATAAGACGCAAAACAATGACAGATCACCCGGTCGCCCGAACACAATTCACTTCGGTGGAACTTCGTCTCCTCTGACACGCATCCGGCGATAACCCCCAGGGGCCGCGTAAACCCCACACACCCAACACGCTAGTTACCGGTTCTTACAGCAGAGTCACCTCCTAACAAAGCAGGCAGATAGGTTACATCCAGTACAACCAGTTTAGCGGCCAGAATCGAAACGCCGATACAGTCGCTGACTGGGAAAAACTTGGCTAAGAAACTGTAATAAGAGATGAGAGAGATTGGGATGAAATCAAGAAAATCTGACAGCATCTAAACAGGTTGTCTGCGTTCGACGTTCTGAAGGAGGTTCACAGAGGTTCAAGTTTCAGAGATCACGAGATGACTTGGTCTTTTGTCTGAGGACATATACAGTACTTTTCAAGTACATCAAGTGGTTAAAAATGCTGCTTTGCAAGATCCCAGTACATGAGACGGTAGCCACCTTGGCGATCCTAAAACAGAAGCCCTACCGTGAGGGTTTGACCAATTCAGTATATATTCTTGAAGGGCTGGCATACCATCTCCTCTTTGAAGTCCCGGTCAACCTCTGGAGCGTTGTCATCCATCCCCATTACCAGGATTCCTACCTGGGACCCGGGTTCGATGACAGTCACTTTGAGGGATACCTGGTTACCTGGCTGGGCCTTGTCACTGCTCCAGTTTAGAGACACCTGATGAGAGCCAAACATATCACAGGCAAGCAAAGTAGTCTTACACACCTACTAGAACAGCATTTCACTATTGTGTTACATCAATGGATGTTAGAGAGAGGCAAAACTGAGATTTATTTATATGAAAGTGTCACAGATTATTGCGATTATAGGTAAACAAACAAATTACATAGTTGCGTTGGCGGACGGGCACGTGCACCGTGTCACTGGTGACCTCTCCGTCAGAAAGGACACAGTAGACAGTGATACAGGCCGCGGGGGACCAGGACAGTTTCGGGGTCAGAGAAAGGGATGAGGAAGTGTTTGTCCCAGCAGCCACCACTTGCCCTCTAGAGCTGACCTGAGAAACACAACAATACAGGAGGAAGAGGGAAGGAAAGTAATACGTCCTGTAGTTACTGAGTATTTAGTTAGCTACACTTCCTACTTTTCACCCTATAAAGACATCTATGATTCAAAAGAAAACCATCTCCAAATGATTTGCAATGACTGGGCAGTCTGTGCCAATGTTAGAATATGCACAAAATCCTTTTTTGATTTTCATTCAAAAGTAATAAGAACTTAGTTTTAATGAACAACTCTTACTTCTGCTTGATTCATTTTCTAGACAGGTACTAAATAAAAAAGTAACATTACTTCTACAAAATCTTCAGAAGTCCATTTCTGAAGAAGAGTATCCTCATGTAGAGATACCAAACATACCACATAGTGAAGCTGACTTAGTTGAAAAGTGCTTTCCACTTTCACTTGAAGAGGCAATCCAATCTGGAATAAAAAAGAAATGTTACATGAAAAGTGTAACATTCAGGCATACTTATGACATGCACACATTTGCTGCAGTATGATGTACCTGGGCAGGGAGAGAGCTGATTGGGAGGATCTGGATGTATGAGCCACTAGGAGAGGAGTAGTTCTTGTAGAGCTCCAGAGTCTCCTCGCTGGACAGAAATTTGGCCTGCATGTGAAAACACCAGACACAAAATGTGACCCGCTAAATGACAACGACCACTTGGCTCCATAATCAGAGATATCATCCAGCGTACTTTGTGCAGATCATTTTCATCAGACTTAAAGGAAACTAATGCCTCGCCTAGAGAAACGTTTCGGATTTTAGGATGTTTGCGCTAGTAGCCTTTCCTGTAGCATTTGATACCAACACGTCAAATGTTATACTGCAATAAAACGACTCAGCCTACATGCAACAAAACAAGCCTTTCGCCCCACAGGACCAACATTAAAAAAAAACAACTGTAAAAAACACCCACATGGATGAAAAGCATCACTACTTCATCCTGTAATGTGAACTCTATGTGGACATCCCCATCCGCAGGCACTGCAAGTGTCAAAGTCTTAGGTGCAGCGTCCAACTTGGACGTTCTCTGAGTGACTTCAACCAGCACAGAGTTCTTTAAATCCAACGAGGTCAGCGGCCTTCGGTCATACCTGGATACTTTAAGCTGTGAAGGACATTGAGAGGAGGTACAGTAGGTTACTGGTTAGACCGTGGACGTAACCATACATTGAGATGATAAAATACAAATAATCATCACACACTTTTGCAGAGAAGTGTAACGATGGCTTCAGTGCAGGCGGAAAATTGGTGAACGTGAGCTGGAAGGCGTTCTCCGCAAGGTGCACGTCAGCCGTTCTGTTCACTTTAAACCCTGTAAGAGCAAATGATGAAGTGGATAGAAAATGCAACCGCAACTGCAATGCAGTGTCGTATTTTCAGCGCCAGCGTCAAACGCACATCTCACGAACCTGTTGAGCTCTCAGTCACGTGGGCGGTGACGTACAGGACAAGGCGGCCGCTATCGCCCGTTCCTGATGAGCTGTATTGGCGTAGGGAAGGAAGCTGATCTTTGCTGAAGAAAAACTGTGTTGACCCATAGATCTGGAAAATATGATTCAAATGATGACCAAATGATGTCTCCTCATCGTGTCCATTCTGGCTCCAGTTTATTCCTGTGTTAAATGGGGCTGATGGGACGGTTTCAAACTCACCTCTTTGGTTTGATTGAGGACGAATGGACGGCTGGAATTGTACGAAGCTGATGCTAGAGTGACGGAGACAAAGAGCGTCCCCTGTATGGGTTGTTCACCAGGGCGCCTGGGGACAAATACACAAACATTGACAGGTATACTCCTTGTCATGTCTTCCATAATTCCTCAACTCCACACCATGTGCGTAACGTAAAAGAGAAAGAAAGCTTTGAAGCATTGAACTCACCGGGCTTTCACAGTTCCTGAGATGTGACCTCCGACTAGGACCTCTGGGGCCGTCTGGACCACAACTTCAAACGGAGGGTCTGCAACAGCAGGGAGTAGGAATTGAAGGGATGGCAGCAATTAAGTGCATCTTTAAAAACAAAATTCCTATAATACTTAATATAATACAATATATTACAATAATTGATACTTTTCTTTTTTAAGTTACCGTAATGTTCCACAATGAATTCTTTCTCATCAGACGTGCCCTGTATGGAAAGAGAGTGGAGGTAAAATACTCTCCAATTCATATCATTCATTTCAAAATGATTTCATAAAGATACAGGAACCTTACATTCACGGTAGCTGTGATTGCCCACTGTCCAACAGGAGGGGTCTCGGACAAATTGAATTCTGTCGGCACAATTCCCATGTGACTGCCCTCAAAGTCCCGCCATTGGACCACGTTGCCCCGGGGGTCCTGAGTACGACAATGCAACGTCAGTCAAACTCTCCACCGCCCCACACACACCCGAGTAAAAAAAAAAAAATCAATTCAACTCCTTTGTCCTGTCACCCACCCGTATGGATATAGCCACCCTGCCTCTGTACGGGCGATTATCCGACCGGACGGACACAACTCTGACTCTGACCGTCTCCCCGGGTCGGTAGCGCGACCTGTCAGTTTGGATGAAGGTGTAGACGTTTCTGCGGTTGAAGCTGAGGGTGGTGGTGTTGGTGAAGAGGAGTTCGTTCGCCCCCTGGTAGCCCCTCACCGCCAAGGTAAAGAGGGACCTCTGGGTTATAGAGCTTTCGGGAATCTAGAGATTTCACAGACAGCGTTTTAAGAACGGTGTACCAACGCACCAGGCCGTAGCAACGGGGTAAAAACAGCTTACTGAAACCTCGTCTTCTTAAGGATTAGTCACTCAGCTGTGAAAGAGAAGTGCAGTGACTTGATAAATGTAAAAAAAAAAAGAAGAAAAAAGACAGAAGAGGGAAAACATACTCACAGCAGGGAGCGTGAGAACTCCAGTCAATCCTTAAAAAACAGGGATGCTTTATTATTTGTCATGTCACACCCAAAATCAAAACACCAAGCCCTCAAACACACCGTACAACTTATGTGTCATTCCAGCGTTACCTCCTTGGAGGGTGTCCTCTGCCAGGGCTACACTGGTGTTGCCGTGAGTCACCTCGGCCGTCACCCTAATAGGAGAGTCTGTGAGGACGGTGACAGCCAGCCGAGTGGGCACCCCACCGTGCAACACCTCTGGACCCGAGATCAGATACAGTGTGTTCGTACTAGAGGAGGGAAGAATGAGTCGTTATCGATTAGGGAAACAAGCAGGGTTCGACCGATGTGGGTTTTTCAAGGCCATTATTGGTATTCTTGTATTGAAGCTGCTGACTGCAGAGATTTTGTGCCGATGGTCACGATCTTTCAATTCTTTTGTTTCCATTCCAAAAAAAACACGTACTAATATTGAGTGTTTTTTGCAGGGTGAAAAAGCATCATGTGATCCTGAAAGTCTCCATTTAAACCCATACTAGTGCAATTCTGTTCAGGCTAGCATCTCTTTAAGAGCTATACCACACATATTCAGCAGCAGGGGTGACTAAATACATATAGAAAAACAATCTGTTGTAAAAGATCTATAAACTGTTTTTATGTAGCTGTGGTCACCTATACCACAATAAAGAACATCAGTCTAACCCTAGATATGAGCATAAAGAAAAACCAGACAGCAAATCACACATCGTTACATATTTCTAAGGAAGACAGGTGTTGAAATCACACTTACTTGGTTGAATCCTGAGCAGAACCGGGCATGGCGCAACACACAACTCCCACACACACGGCCAGGATCCACGTCCCATCCATGCTTCTGCTGCCCGGCTCGTCCGGCCACTGGCAGGTCCTTACTCCAAAACTAACGACTGGCTCTCACCTGCATGTGACAAAACATCCCACCTACTGTCCCATGCCCGAAGCCCCTAGGGAGTCGTACTCACCTGCGCAGACACAGACATATTATCACACACATGCACACACAGCCATATCACATTTTGCCATCTTTTCAGGGCTGAAATTGTTCCCAGGGGCGGGAGGGCGGGGGCACACACACACACACACACTGGACACCTTCTCCCAGAGGGATGCGTCCTGTCTGTCTATTCACACACAAGTCCCAGTCCTGCCCGAAGCCGTGAGACATTCAGGTGTCACTGTATCCAGCAGCAAATCTGTCTCGAATGTCAGAAGGAATACATCTACTATACATACAAGATATGACTTTGATTTGTTTCCTGCCACGTTATTTGGCAAGAGGCTGCTATCGGAAGATTTCACCCATCAGCCTTTCAATCATTTACCCACTTCACGCAGATCTGAATCGGGCTATCCTTGGATCAGCAACGGGGACATTATGGATTAGTCATCGAGTATGAATCCATAGTGTCATTCAGCTTTGTAATAAATAGGTGTGACTTTTCCATTGGCCTGTGAGGAGAATAGCTGACAGAACAACCGGGTGTCGATGAGGCTTTGGGCCAAGGTGAAATGTCAGAATGGTGGTGGTCAGTCTCTAAAACGCAAAATCACTAACTCTCTCCAAATACTTATCCAAAATAAATAATTTAACAGAGCAGTAGGCATTCATTTTAAGTTTAAAATGACAAAACTTTGGTGTGCAGTGACACAAAAATACAGGTTGCACATTGAAACGAAATATTGAGGTTGAAATACAGACCGAGTGTTTTGACTGGCACGAGATGATAAAAGGATAGTAAAGCCTGCATTAACTGCTTCCTACCAGCAGGTGGGTGTAAAGTCAAGGATTAGCCAGTGCTTCATCAATCTAGTGTTCTTTACTACTCACTGAGCGCTTCAGTACTCGCATTAACACTTCCAGACACACTTTAATATAAAATAGGTTATAGCGAAGGAACAGAAGATGCCAGAATAAAAAGCAACTAGATATGGATTCAGAGAAAAACTTGGTCGAGCATCCAGAAATGGATGCCCTCTGTTACATAACCCCATGTGTTATATAAAAAAACAAAACTGTTTGGATAGTGTCATATCAACATTTTATTTCTTTGGTAGCACTTTATCTTCCCACTAGTTACATATAAACATGTTTTTTTTTTACAATGGTCTTTTTTTCTCCAATATTTGGCAAGTAAGGACTTTGGCAGATACAGTTACAGATGATGAAGTGCTTATTAGGAGCACCACTATAAGAGCGGGGCTGTGTGTGTGTTCGTCAGTGCTGGTGGGAGTCTGTAGTGTATGTGAGGATGTCTGTGCAGGATTAGCCCCATGGAGACGCTACAATCAGTCGAGCCTGGAACCATGTGTATTTTCACTGTTGCTCTTCATCACTGCAGTAATGCATACCACCCGGGCACCTAAAAAGCGCACTTAAAATAAAAATGTTGGATATTTGTCATTGTCTGTGCCTGTGTTTTCCAGGAGAAAGCACTTTCATTTTAAGGAGAGAAACTTGATCTTGGATACATTTTCATACTGAATGCCCGCCGAGCCCACAGCAGACTACAGCAGTTCTATACCATCCGTCCAACCTCCTATATTACGTCGACAAAGTGCTGACAAAAGTGCATATTTACAGAGTGCTAAAAAAGGACCAGAAAACATGATAATCTTTGCAAAAGGATCACACCCGTTTAAAAAAGGCACAGCAAATTGGCAGATCAAGATAAGCTGATGCTCAAGTGGAGAACCGCTCACAGATTTGGTAAAGGACATGATGTAATACAGCGACGTCTGCCAGGGAAGTACCGGTGTGGAGACGTTTTAACGGCACCTCGACCTGCACATACGCTCCTTTCCTCAGAGGGGCGCTGCTGGAACAAATCCGGATATTGTGAATGACTGCCAGTGGTCGATGACAGCCTTCACTTTTAAAACGTCTGACACATTGCCGACCTTGAACAAGAAGCAGAATATTGGTCTCTTATGTCCTCGCCCACCTCACGAAGGTATGGTGAGCTGGTACTCGAGGAGCCATCATGACAGGCTACTTATAGTGTCTCCTTTGACTGGGATTCTGTCTGCCAGTACCCTCTGGCAGTCACATCTCAAAGTGACGGTACATGCTCTCCACGTAGCTCAGGACCCTCTGCCAGTCGGGACCCCCTGCTCTCAGCATCTCCTCTACCGTCTGTAAAGTAAAGATTTCAATCAACCTCATGTTTGTCACAGAGATATAAGAGACGAGGATCTACTGTAAAAAGGATTTGTTCAACCGACTTACCAGTGATTGTGCGATCCCAACGTTCTCTCCTGTTTTGAACGCCAGACTGAGGTTCTCCCTCTACACGGAATAGAACAGTTCTTAGGTTAAACACCACAAATCGGTTTTTTTGGTCCTCTCCATGTGATTTCCGAAACGGTTCCTACCTTGCTCTCCGGGCTGAGGGTGCAGTAAGGGATGTGCGAGGGGAGGTAGGTGTGGTAGACAGCACAGAACGCCAGTCCGTCAGCCCAGCTACTGCTGAAGTTGGTAATGTCAATGTTCTGCACGGACAGGAAAAACACAAGAGGTTCAGTGTGTAAAATAAAGAGGTAAATTACAAAACGTCATCACAAAATAACTCCTGGAATGAATTGAACAGAACAGATTGATGATATATAACAGTGGAAGAGTATCTGAGGGTGGAATTTTCTTTAAATCTTTGATTTGTAACTTCCTGTGCGTGGAGAACATTTCCTGCCAGTGACCATGCAGACACCAGAATTTCATTTGGGCAAACAAATCTACGGCATCTTGGCTAAGGTGTTGGTGTTCTCTTTTGCAGCACCACCTTGTGATTTAGGCTGATAAAACACACACAGTATTACCTTATAGCCTTGAGTGCGGCTCTGACACCAGCGCAACAGCGAGTTTCTCTTAGAGCCTCCATGGCGACGCAGCAGCAGGTTGAAACCATCCTGGGACCTGACAACAACAACAACAACAGGGAAGATCGAGATGATGGCCTTTTATATCTGAAATGGCTTTTTTTTTTAATACACTGAGCAAGAGCTGTACATCTTAGTTTTTATAGAGTTATCAAAATCTCAAAGTCATCATCAGGTGAGTTGTAAAACTGCAAGAAGTTGTAAAAAGTGCAAAAATAAAACATATTAATACACTAAATCAAGTGAGAGAGGCGTTTCTGACCCCAAAACTGAGTTTTATGAGTTTGCTAGATACATATACTTGGGTCGATAGGAGTAATTAGATTTACGGCTACAGAATGCAACAATTAAGCTGGTCTCTAGGACACTGTGGTCTGTGTGTGTGTGTGTACTCACTTGGTAGGAGGCAGCTCAGTCAGGGCAGAGTTGTACTTGTTTAGAGACTCCTCCCGTTTCCCTATAAAGACATACAAATATAATCCAACAGCAAGACATGATGATGAACACTTTAACCAGTTGCTGACGAGCCAAACAAACAGATACATGTCATAAATGCAGGCATGCATGTTCACACACACACACACACACACACACACACACACACACACACACACACACACACACACACACACACACACACACACACACACACACACACACACACACACACACACACACACACACACACACACACACACACACACACACACACACACACACACCTGTGTCAGTGCTTGACCTGCTGTCTTGCCAATCCAGGCTCCTTCGCCCTCTGAGATGGACAACGTTCTTCAAAAGAAACAAATTTCACAAAAACTAACCAGTCAGGATGTTTATTCAAGAAGTGGAAATAACAAAACGCACAATAAAGGATTTGTCGAGTAGACACTCATTTCTGACTAATGCAATGACGCCCACTGCAGGAAACTCACTAATGGAGGATAATCCTAACAGGACCCCCATGGAGGTGAAGTGTCTCACCTTGTTTGTAGGTCCAGCTGTTATGCCAGTATTGGACTGGGAGGTCCCATTCTGCACAGCGGGGGAGTCAGAGGACACTGGTAGTCTGGAAAGGCTTCTGTAATATTAAGAACACACACACACACACACACACACACACACACACACGCACGCACGCACACACGCACACACACGCACACAGGCTTGAGAAGCCAAGACGACTGTTTTTGATAGCATTTTTTCGAGACCATTGTTCCACTTCCAGTGGTGAATCAAACGGTTCTAACGAAACCCTTGTCCTCAAGTGGCCCTGTGAGGCGCAGATTGACTGCAACACATTCAATAGAAACCACAATCACAGTCTTGACCAAATTTTGGTGACTGTTATCTGTTTTCGATTACTGTGCCAGAGGAAACAAAATGTGCAGAACAGTAAAGGGATTTGGTATGTGTTGGTTTGAAATATGTCTGAACATGTTGCCAGCTACACAAAACGATGCCATTCCTTCTGAACAGTGTTGCTTGTCTGTATCACTTTTTTGAGCAGCAAGCCCAGTAGGAATCTTGTGATTTGGGATTCGGCACTTCCCAGAGATCACTTGTCAATGAAACAGTGTGGTCAGCACTGTGACGTCTCTTTCCTTGGATTTTCTGTTGATAAACAGGATCGCTGTTGCCCCAAATGTAAAAACGCATCACTTCCTGTGATGCGGCAGAGGATTTTTCCCGGGAAAGACAAAGCAAGAACAGCAAAAAAGGCTTTCATGAACTGGCTAGAGGTTGAATCAATATTGTGTAAATGATTTAGACAGACATTTATTTGGATTTGTAGTTTTGAAAAAAATAATCTCACCTTGACCTCTCCGTGGTTACCGTCCTCCGCGTCTCATTGGGCCGAGCCTCTTCTCCACTCCTATCCTCATTGGTCACATTTCTCAGGTACCGCTTGGCCACGCCCTTAGCATCCGTCCTAGCCTCCTCCTCCTTCTTCAGCCCCTCGTTCTGACTCCCACCTTCCGTCCCATCTCGTCCCACCCTGTGCGTCTCTCCTTCCCTGGTTTCAGCGCCGGGCCTCTCTATTGGCTGATTTGTTGGCTGGACCTCAGTTTTTTCCTGAGCCTGGGCGAGAGAAGCCAATCTCTGGCTGCTCTCCCTCAGCTCCCCCCTCAGGGTGACCAGTTGCACATCGGCCTCCTTCTGCCTCTGTTGGGCAGCCACCAGCTCCCTCTCCACGTCCTTGTGGGCCGCTCGGAGCGCCGTCAACTCTTCCTCGGCTTCGGCTCTCAGGCGGTCTGCCACCGCAACAGCCACCTGGAGGTCCGCCTGGAACTGCAGCCACTCCCCGCGCTCCGTCTGCAAGGGAAACAGTGGCTACACTTACACTTTTTTCCCCTCATTCAAGATGCCAAATGAACTGTTTACATGGATGCTAAGCAAAGTGGTCTGATAAGGTGTGTGTTTACATGAGTCAGAATAAGATTTTTAGATTTTCCCGCAAACTTGTTGAAGTCACTTCCTCTAAGATCGTCATCTATTGAAGAGATGATCAAAGCTTTATACCACCGCTTTCCAGATGAAATGTCATTCAGAGCAGGTTAATCTACTGTTGGTCACGTGACATTACGTCAATGGACTATTAGGCTACATATTAACCCACCTAAATCAAAAGTGGATTGGTTTCCTTTTGGTAGTTCTTCTCTACACACGGCTCAATATTAGAAATTTAGCTCAGGAGGACAGTGTCTTTCATTGGAGCCCTTAATAATCACACACAGCACTTCATCATAGTGTCTTTATAAAATATGTTATTTTATAAAGATATATACCAGCAAATAATGCCACTACCCTGAGACAGGCATATTATATTGCAAATCATTTGCTGTGACAAATTAGAGGATAGGATTATAAAGGATTATATCTGACATTGTTACACTGCAATTAGATGTGTCTGCCAAACACAAACACAGCTGAACCCTCAGCAGATATTGAGGATGATCAAATGAATGATCAAATATCCATTTGGCCCTCATTAGGGAACTAAAAGTTGGACTGAATGAGCGGCAAGCCTCGGCAAGCTTAAAGGAGTGGGTGCTGGCGAGTCAACTCTAATGAGGTACGACTGAATCCTGTGCCAAGACGTCTTCTATTCAGGTCATCATCAAAAAATCAACTACACAAGAATGTCTGTTTACTTGCTCAATTTCAAAATAAAAGACATTCACTCACACACACACAAAAGATAGCTCACAAGTTTGAACATGGTTAGAAAGTCTTGAGCAACACTTTGTAAGCGAGGCCAATATTAGATGCAATGCAAGTCACCAAGCCTGTGTGTGTGTGTGGCTATCAAAATAGTCTTAAGTGTTCTCCTTGCTTCCCCCTGTTAGTGATTAGACTTGACCTGAAAGCGTTGGGGGGAGATCAAACCCTTTTTTTTGAAGAAGAAGAAGATTCAGTTTCATATCTGTGAAGATGAGCGATTAAGGAGGGGGAAAGGTCCCAGGGTTACTGTACTTGAGATGCATTCCTTAAGAGTATCTTCGCCTTGGACATGCACAAACACTGCCCCCGTGGATATGGTACACAGACATCAAAAGAGGAACTCGGAGCGAACTGAGCCAGGAGGTAAATGATACCAGACCGTTTAAAAAAGGTTTAGCAACCATCTACATAAAAGGAGAGAGGGGAATGCAAAAGCGAGAGCAGGAAAAAAGGAGAGAGGGAGGACAATAAAGTGGTTGAAAGCATGCACAGACTTATACTCCGGGCCAAACGAATGGAGTCAGAGCATACGGAGACTGTGTGTGTTGCAATGTAACCCACAGAGAAATGAGGGAGTGCGGAGGAGTGGAGGGGTTGGTGGGGGGGGGGGCTCGTAATTAGATGAAGAATGGATTGAGAGGTGGAGGAGCGGAGGAGGAGGAGAAGGAGGGGGAGGATGAGGGATCCGAGCCAAGTTGGTTCCTCATCTGACCAGCGACTCAAGACCACAGCTGGGCCCGATTATAATGGACGTGCACACACACACACACACAGCATGTACAGACACATATCATATTCCCTTCTTTTCCACACACACACACACACACACACACACACACACACACACACACACACACACACACACACACACACACACACACACACACACACACACACACACACACACACACACACACACACACACACACACACACACACACACACACACACACACACACACTTCCCCTATTATTTCACCTCACCACCAAGCCACACAGTTAAGTTCTCTCACACACATCCAGTTTCATCCTACGTTGCAGACTACGTTGGAACACACACACACACACTGGCAAAATATGTCAAACGGACCGCTCTGTTGGATCGTTAGGAGCAAAATTGAGACGAGTCCTTATTTGGGCAGGTTCTATATTAAGACACACTCGGGCCTGAAGGATCCTGTCTTGATAGAGCACTTGTTATCTGGACGTGGACACTCCAAGTGGAGCGTGTCTGCTAATGGAAACAGGAAGAGGCGCTCCTCATTTCACACTGAGATAAGGGCGTTGATTCTCGGTCTTAAGACACGCGCACGCGCACACGCACACACACACCCTCAAGAACTGACCTAGTGCCCCACTGCAGGCCCAGATGTGGACTCCAGCATTCACTGGCGCACACACAAACATGTGGACACACGGATGCACTTGTCCACACTCCCCCGAAGCACATCTGATTTCCCGACAACTCCTGGAAAACAGCCAGCGTGTAACAGCGAGAGTGTATGCGCGCGCATGTGTGTGTGTGTTCCAACCATCTGTGCCTATGATCGACTTCACCTCCACACCCTTCCTAACACATAGTGTAGGGAAACATCCCAACTCTGTCATGGGTCATCTCTCCAGCTTTATACAGTCTGGGGTGTGTGTTCAAATAATGCTTGAATACACTCTTACACCTATTAAGAGACGTTTCATTCCCTCTACAGCGAACACACACACACACACACACACGGAAAAGCCTTATACAAGCTGCGTGTCCAAACGTCCACACACATCAAAGAGAGTCACTGCCATTTATTCTGCATTGCAAATTTGACACACTGCATGCACACACACACACACACACACACACACACACACACACACACACACACACACACACACACACACACACACACACACACACACACACACACACACACACACACACACACACACACACACACACACACACACACACACACACACACACACACACTCCCCCTCCCCCTCCCCCTCCCCCACACACTCAATCTTCATTCTACATGTAAACTTATTCAGCCACTGTGGCCTCCAGATACAGGGCTTTTTGAGTTTGGGGTTGCTGGAGCAGAAAGAGAGCACAGGAAGCCTGGAGATCATTCCTGGAAATCTCCAGCACCGTCCACCTGGAACTGATCCCAAACCAGGGCTTTGAGAGCTACTAAATCTCCAGGAGGGAACCGAATCTGACCAGCAGCCACCCACACACACACACACACACACACACAAACACACAAACACACACACACACACTACCCAGCAAATGAATGTTCTGTTCATGGAGTGTTTTCATTTTTGTTGGTGGAGTCAATTGAGGACTGATGCCGGACATAAGCACAAACAGATGGATAGGATGCTTGTTAGTCCACTGTGGAATGGTAATATTGTATGTTTCAGCATTCACTTATTCAGAAAATGTATAATGGCTACTGGGTTGACAGATGGGATGACAGAGGGGAGAGGGTGGGAAAGTGGGTTTGAAGACAGATGAAGAAGCACAGGGAGCGGTGAAGACGACAGAAGAACGATGGACTGGTTTAGGGACAGGAAACAGGAAAGGTAAAAAAAAATGGGAGGAGCAAAAAGGGCCGAGCAAACTGCGGGTCAGATGAAAAGATGGATGAAAGTGGAGGAATGGGAGCAGGAAGGGGAGGAGGGGAGAGGACAGATAGAGGAGAGGGATGAGAGAACAAGGCACAGCAGCAAAGAGATGTGAGGTCATTGTTTTGAGTTCTTGTGCTCAGGGAGGAGCGGCCATCTCTCTGATGGAGAGAGGAAAAGGAGAAAGAGAGAAAGACGGGAGAGGCACAGGGAAAGGGGGAGGCTAGCACACAAAACTAAACCGAAACGCTCAAGCCGAGACTCTCAATGCATCTGTGTGTGTGTCTTCTGTCTCACAAGCACCACACACACATAAACACACGGCCAGTCAGTCGAAGCAAGCTGGATGGACCCCCCCGCCCCCCCCCCTCACACCACAAAACAAAACAAGTTTTGTCTCCTGAACAGCTGAATGTGACCCCCCCCCCCCTCCCCTCCACTCTGTACTCCCCCACCCCTCCCCGTCTCTCCACAAAAAGGCTCCCAGGACAGCGCAGCAGACTGAGAGGGTTCATAAAGTCGAGCCTTGCTAGCTTATATTGCCCTACCGAGGGCCCACGTAAACACAGTGTTGGATTGCCTGGATTTCCAAATACAGGGCTACCTCTTAGTCTAACCGAAGGACTCTTTGAGGTTTCGCTGTATTCCCAGACACTCATAGGGATTTGGGAAAGGGGAAGAGAGAGGAAGAGCAAGAAAGGAGAGATGAGGGATAGTATGGCAAGGAGGGGGGGGAGGATGTGTGAAAAAGACGGATGTATGATGGGTAGGAGAGGAGAGAACAGGGACAAACTGATAGCGAGGTTTCTCACACTTAATGCAATTAATGACTGAAGTGACTTTTAATCTGAAAGAATAAATAAATCAGGGTGAGGACTGAAGACAAAGAGGGGAGAAAAGATTGTCGGGAGTGAGGGAGACTACGGGTCATCTTCCAGCTGTTGCAATCTGTGGCAGATCTGGAGGAAGCTGGGAGCCTCTGGCTACAATCCTCGTAAGGGTGGGTCAGGAACTGGAACGCACGACTGACAGGAAATTACCACAGAAAAGCGCCATCCTCATAAGAGCGTGGAACGCCTGAGCAGTCGGGATTGCGTAATGCCTGCAGGAATTTTGATCCTTATTGGGCCTGGTTTCTTAAACTTCTTGGGTTTGGACCAAAATGGGATGGGGAGTGGGGACAGACAATGGTTCGGTCCATCCTTCCCGCTTGGATCCCAGGAAGAGACAATAAACTTCTCTTTTGGGAACTCTGTTGAAGCAGCTTCTTTGTTTCTTTCTTTTTTCACTTTCTTTCTTTTTTTTATGTATTTATGACAGTGAAGGGAACAGGTGTCCTGCTAACATTCACAAGTTACGATCGCCAGAGCCATGACCATATATGATCTGATATATATGATATGGTCTTTGCTCAACTTTAAGAGACTCTTTGGAAGAACAAGGAAACTTTGAGGGTCAGGAGGGTGAAGAGGGAGGTAGACGATCTGAAAGATTTCCCTCTCAGGAAGAGCAGAGGACAGGAAGACCTCCATTAGCAGGGCCGCATCTCCCAGGGGGCCGAGCAGGGCCTTTTCCATTTCTGGATGGGGGGGGGGGGGGGGTGACAGGGTGTGTTTTGTTGTTATCTCTTGGATGAGAGGTCGTAAGGGTGGCGCTGACCTGTGTATCGGGGAAGTGTGTGACTTCCTGTTTACATTGTTATACTTATCCACTGAAGTCCTTTGCAAAAGAGTGAGTTTGGCATGTGAGAAAACTAGTAGAAGACTGGAACAAGGGAGATGAAGCAAAACCATTGGAATTAATACTCAACCAAACTGGGCACCTTCATCAGCCTGCAGTACGATAATCACAAAAACTACAATCTATAGAAGAATAAGGGACATTTTCTGTGGAAAACTGATTGAAAATAGAGGCCTGGACAAGAAAAATGCAACAAATACAATTATAGAAATTCGTTTTTATCATGTTTTTCTTAACTGAACCCTCCCCCTGCCAATATTTACCAATTTCATGGAAGGAAATTGTGCATGTAATGAAATGAAATTGGTGTGAAAATAAAAAAAACAACTCCTCTCGCATTAGTAACATCAAGTAGGTGAGTAGAATGAGGTGGATATGAAAGTAACCAATCAATGGTCACATCTATGGGGAGGAGTTAGTCTGGATACAGGTGAGAAACCAGGCCAGGTTGGTGTTACCATGCAGGTGAAAGAAAAACACTATGCTGGGATCTAAGGAGATCAGAGGACCTCAGGAAGAGAGGAGTGAGTCAGCATCAGTCTGGGGAAGGTTAGAAAATCGTACCAACAAGATATGGGCTCCATCAGTCCACCGAGTGACAAATAATATACAAATGGAGAGAATTTACTAATTGAATTACTAAATTATTTAAGGGAAGCCAGGAAGAAGAAGAAGAAGAAGCTGCCTGTCTTAAGTTTACACATAGATATAAAAACTTTCCCAGGACAGCTCACCTGCAAGGTACTCCTTAAGCTCTTCACTTCGGTTAGTAGATGCTTCAATATCTCTGTGAGAAGGACACGGAAATGTCAGAAGACATCACATGCATATCAAATACAGAAAATGTCAAGAAAATGGATTTGCCCTTCTCAGGATATGGACATGTTATGGTCTACAATGACACAAAACGTAAAGGTTGTAGCTCTAAAAGAAGGTTTTAGCACAAAAACCTCTACACACTGTACAGCCCGCCCACTACTATGCCCGTCACGTCAGTACCTACCTGTTGCGGTCTGACTGGTAGTGATGCCGAGTGTCGTCCTACACTCCTCCAGCAGCTTCTCCATCTCTTCCCCCTCGCCGGCCTCGTGGCCCGGCAGCACAGACTGACTCAGGACCGCTGTCCCTCTCCCTCCAGCTCTGCTCAGAGGAGCCGGACATGGGTGACGCGCTACCCGGGGACGACGGGCTCTTGGCGGGGCTCGCCGCCACACTCTTCCCCTGGGAGACCGGGGTCCTGGGGGTGGGGGTGGAGGTGGGGGGACCCCCATTCCGGCCCCACAGCAACCTGTCCTTTGGGCGCCGCAGCACTTCCTGGCTTGCTCTGCACCGGGCTCAGCCCAGGCCCGAGGCTTGAGCTGAAGGGTGTAGCGGGCTTCCGATCAGGTAGGGGTGGTGCTGGGCTGCGATTTCTTCCCAGTGGATGGTGGGACTGAGACCGGGACTGGTGGTGGAGCTGAAAACTGGGGCTGCGGGTGAAGGTTGAGGTGAGCCTGGGTGTATGAGTTGGGAGACACTGGGTACATCGGTCACTGGAGAGGTAGGAGGAGTGTGGAAAATATCCATGTGGGCCCCTAGGGAAAAAGAATTGAATAAGAACGAAATAAGAAAGTAAAGACTGGTAAAGTAAAGGTTTATTTTGTGTGAGAGATTGAAACATAGATGGACTGCCCAAATGACAGACCTACAGACTGGGAAAAACTGGATCAAGGCAGTGTCAGACGAAACAACATTAAGAGAATGCAGTCCAGCGGTCACCAGCCTGGCATGTTGACACTGTAATAGCATGCAGTGAGGTGACCGGACCAGCAAGTCCCCATTGGCCAGCACACACCCAGGCTGCCATTCTGAGGATGAATGGTCTGATACAGGCCTGAGAACAGACATTCCTCTTGGACTGCTCATCTACAGTGTATTGCTGCTGCGCTCATTCTCTAAACTCATGGGCACACACACACATACAGGGGACCAGTGTTCGCCACCGCAAAATAGATTTCCAAAAATGACGCAGTAACATGAACAAAAGTCCTTTCCACTGTTTGGCTCAGCGTTGCTTGCCCCGCTATCAGCTTGCCACCAAACAACTAAGGAACCTATGGGAAACACTGGGCACCATCTCTCCCTCATCCTTCCTTTTCCTTGTTCTTGCCACTGCTAGCAAGATGAATGCTTTCAACTATGAAGCAGAAGTAGCGCAAAAAGGTGCGCACCACCTCCTGTAAAGGCCATGTCATGGGGAAAGAATGGCAGGATTGTCCTATAACTTTCTCAGGCCACCCCTGGTCTTTCACTTCCTCATTCCAGACCTTAATGCGCTAGTCCAACCATGTGTGAATGAGTGACAGGCTGAAGTATGTGTGTTGCGTCCAACGGAGGTGTGTGCGCGTCAGACAGCATTAGGGCTCCCGTGATTAATCCGTTGCCCTTGTGCTGAGCCGGGGAATTCTGCCGATTCATCACAGCTGGCCCGGTGGGGCCAGAACGAATCGCACGGGGACGCGAGGAGAATGACCACTCACTGAGCAGCACACAGGAGAGCAGCCAAGATTCCTGCTGCCGCGCAACACACACACACACACACACACACACACACACACACACACACACACACACACACACACACACACACACACACACACACACACACACACACACACACACACACACACACACACACACACACACACACACACACACACACACACTCTTTCCACCCACTTCTCCTTTTGTTGCTTTCAATCTCCTGATTATCCCCCCCTCCTCATCTTCCCCTCTCTTTCTTATGGTCTCATGCATGCTCTCTCTTCCTGTATGGCCCTTTCCCTCTCCTCTCTCTCCCTCCTTCTCCTCCTTGTAATACTGGAGCCTCCGGGTGCACTGGCTTTGTGCTCAAGAGATGAAGCCAGTACAGACTGCCAGGTGTGTGTGTGTGTGTGTGTGTGTGTGTGTGTGTGTGTGTGTGTGTGTGTGGCATGCCAAATATTTGAAATTCATATCAGAATGCAGAGACGGACCAACGGGGATTCAAGGAAAGCGATTTGACCAAGGCAAGCAAGGGGGAAATAGTGAGAGAGGAATTGCGGGCTGCTAAGTGTGTATGTGAGTGAGAGGGAAAGAGAGTGTGTGTTTGTGTGTGTGTGTGTTAACCTACCTGTGGGTCCCTGGCTGTCTTTGCTGGAGAAGTTGCCCATACTGCAGTAAGGGAGGATTGGGGCACTGATGCGGCCCTGCTGGTCTTTGTTGCTTTTTCTCCTCTCAGCCTAGACAGAGCTGGCACTGTGGAGGTGACCTACACACACACACACACACACACACACACACACACACACACACACACACACACACAAAGTCTGATAAGGTGATGGATGATCACATCACACACTTACGCAATATTCCACCTGAGGAGTCAGCACAGCACAAGTACATGATATCAGTGCTTCAGACCTCCAGATGGACCAGCACTACTCCACTACATGTATTAGAACTACTTCCCAGACAGAGGGATGTATACAAAACAGGCACTGTAGTGAAATCATGCTTATTTGAATGGTGCAAAAGACAATCAGGGTATTTCCATAAGCCCGCAAACATCCCAGGGACGAGGACAGTGCAGCTGCCAAGCAGGGCACACCAAAGTGAACACACGTGAGCAGTGTTTATAAAGGCAATATCAGTGACAAACAGTCGGTACCGTCTGAATGACCAGAGTGACCGAGACTGAAACAAATTCATCGTACTCTCATTGATGTCAATAGCTGAGTAGTATGTTCACTCCCCCTTCAAACAACCAAAAAAAGTTTACTAACAATTTTTTGGTAACATTACAATAAAACGGATGAGTATTTTAGTCATAACGCCACAAACATTTAGGCGCAAACAGCAAAACTTTTACGCACGAGGCGAGACAGTTTGTAGCCCAAGATCTTCAACCCCTACGTAAAAAAAAGATATCGTTGTAAAACAAGTAACATAACTGTCTCCCCGAATACGACAAAATCAGTTCTTCTGATTTTGACAACAATAAAAAGTGGATACGAACCGTTAAACGCGGACAAATAACTCCTAAATCCTTTTGTTCTCTGTTTGGTTGGGTCTGGTTCTCCTCGAGCGCCGCTAAGCCAAGCGCGCTGCCTCGCTCTGTCTTCACTGAGGAGGGGTACGGGAGATAGCAACGACACCTGCATTTACACTATTGTATTTCAGCTTATATTTTACAGCTGGATATATTTTATTTGCAGGAATTACCTCCTTCCTTTTAATCTACACAACAAAGCATTAAAAAAAGAAGCCCAAATCACTGATCATTAATGTCTGGTGGCTCCTCACCTCTGGATGTGTCCACTGGAGGGCACAGTTAGGCAATATTATGAAATACCTGTTGCCTCTGGTTTGTGGTGGCCCTACTTTATCTGAATGAATCCTGCAGCTGACGTACAGTACAGCAGTGAAAATGTCTATTCCTACACTTTTGACCAACCTATTTCATTTTGGTATAATTAACTATTTAAACTCACAATTTGGCGATTAGATACCAAAGACTATTTGAAGACACTTGCACAAGATGGCAGTTTCAAGGCACATCTATTCTGCATGCTCAGTTTTGATAATCCTTTCAGGTTGATCTGAAGAACTAGTGGCACATCGTCTGATTATGAAGAGTGTAGCATCACTAAACCTATTCCATCTAAAAATCAGAGGCTCTGACCAAGACTTGTTGTTGAGGCCTGCAGCAGGTTAGATGTGCAGCCTCAGTTACCATGGTGATGTATCCCGCATAAGTGAGCCACCGCCGTGAGACCAGGGTTAGTCTTGCTTTGTGAAACAGGCCCCTGGTCCACTAATGGGTCGGGTCTACTTCTTTCTGTTTGTTGTCTTGGGTCTTTGAAGTTGAAATATAATCTAATGATTCTGCTGAAGTCCTTTTTTTAAACTGATGGGTCTTGGCTAGGAAGTCACTGGTCCTTTAAGGCCAGGTGGACATTTTTGGACCCCTGAGAACCACTTTTAATCCAGACCTTTAAAGTCAAAGAGCACAAACCAGCATTAGGTAATGGATGTGGGGATGTGAATGTGAAGGCGTACTCAACCCTTTCTAATTCATTTCACTGTCTAACAGACCCTGTAGTGCTCTTCTGTGTATAGACTGCTTTTATTTTGTCTTCCCTATCAATCAATTTATATTGACATTGTGCAGCCGTGTCCAGCAGGCAGCACTCCTCCTTCAAGATATGAACAAGGACTTGGGAATTGTAGTTTTCTACTGTGTATTAATTTATTTATCAATCCTAGTGGCACTTTAGGCCAGTGAGCTTACTGCAGCTTCATGTTTCTAAATTCTCAATTATTAAATCAACTGTTCCAGGGTGGTAAAACCAGTGAGTCTCATCGCTCCATACAAAGCTAAAAACGGCAGAACAGCATCAATTTAAATTTGACTAAAAAATATATTTATTTTCTGTGTAAAACAAATAGAGCAACTTAGTCGTAAAATGGACAAAAAGAGAATAAAATGTCTCTGATTTCACACATTTGTACAAAAACTGGTATGACTAAAGTGCAACTGTAGGACAGCAATGTTGCCACATTCTTTTATTTCATGAATCTCTTTTAAACATTAGTTTTTGCTTTGCTAACAGAACAAATACTTCTTTCAATGGACACAGTTGAACTCCGAGAGCTTGCAGAGCTTCACAGTTTGCAAAGGATGAGCACTGATGTTGTGTAAAACCCACAGCAAGTGAGTAGATAGGTGCTGCGCTTTCAAATATTCCCTGTGTTGTATTCCAACACCCAACTCTCCAACTAAACATGTTTTCAGATATTCACTTCCATCGGTGTGCTGTCTTGCCAGTTCTTCCTCATAAATTGCACAATGCAGAGTGATACGGGGAAGCGTTTGGTGCAGTGAGGGGGCTAGCTCTCCCTTACTCCTTGATTGAGATCAATAGGTTTTCACAGTGCTCACTGTGTACCGCTGCAGCATAGAGAGAATCCATCAAAACCAGTCAGGTGCATTACACCACCTCCGACACATACCCACATTGATTTCAGACTCTCGGTTTGTAATGCCTGTGAATAAGTGTGCAATGTTAGTGTGGTGCAAGCACTATGAATGCTTTATGGTGAAGTGTGTGCGGTATTTCTCCGGTCTTGAATGTCACACTAGACGTGCACACGCGAAGACAGTGTTGAGTCATACGTGAACCTCAGTTTAAAGAGACCCAATAACTGAACACACCGTGCCACGCTGCTGCATCTCAACCCCATTACCAGTTTGTTTATGAGTGTCTGTTTCCGTCCAGAGTAAGGTTGTTCAGTCTCTGACGCCAGTTGGAACCATTAGCACCTCTGCAGAGTGGATTAGGACCATTTTGCTGGTGACCTACAGAACTAACGCTCAGGAGGGCTAGTATTGGGGTGCTAAAACCTCCCAAGCTGCCACAACTAGCCGCTGCTCCAATTTGGCAGACACACCAGGATGGCTCTCCAGCAATGAAAAAAAATAAAAAATGGATTACAAGGTCTGGCTGACCTCTAACGGATGCAACACCCAACTTCCTCACCATTCTCTTTATTTCGCTCCAAAATACTACCTCCTCCTGTCCCCTCGATAATAGAGAAATAACATCCTCCCTTTCGTGGCGCGGCTACTGTCATTTGTCTCACCGTGTCATGTATGAAAATAGCATCTGCAAGTGTTGCTCAATCTTTCCCGAGAGAGCTGTACAGCAAGACAGACCTTCAATACATTTCTGTGTGACCATGCTCCATGCTCCCGCACTACCCATAAGGCACAGCTTGCATTCTCAACCACACTCGGTGTCTCGCCACAGCTCAAGTCCCTCAAGTCCCCGTACGATTGGTGTAAACATAAAAGTATACTCCAATTCTATAGTATGTACATCCGTGCATGATAGTGGGACGAGCGGCGGACACCGCAGGGGGAAAGGTACAAAATCAGGATGCACAGGAACCGTCTGCCCCTCACAGGCCCTTATGCTTACTACCAGATTAGGTTTGTGTGTGTGTGTGTGTGTGTGTGTGTGCCGGGGCGGTGATTTTCCACCTGGCTTAATCCCCCATTGAGGGAATTAGCTAATCCTTCATTCTTCAGTCCCTGTCGCCACCAGTGTCTTAGACAGGTGACGCTCGTAATCCTGAGAGGTGTATTTATACAGCAGTGTTGTTTATGTGGCTCGAGGTGTTGTTTGCCAGAGGGAAATACACACACACACACAGAGTATAGATATGTCCCGTGGAGTACACATACATAAATGCTTGAATGTAGTCCCTCGTATTACATAACTTGTCTCTACAACTTGAGGAATGACAAGCTCGCCTCCCTCTGCCAGCGTCCAAAACCAACCAACCCGCTCTCTACTGTCCTCTTTATCATTCCGAACAAATCCTTGGAAAATTGGGCTCTTTGGGAAAGGGGGGGGCGTACACCGATCCAGCCACAAAGCCCGACCTGTGCCTTCCACTACTCCGTCTGACTGACAGCCGGTGCCAGCCCCATGCCAGCAAATGCCAGGGCTCGTTGATGGATGGCACCTGGTCCTCCTCCGTGGAAATCAATTGCAGTCGTGGGCCGGGCACGGTCTGCTCTAGCTCTTAACACATGGACATCTGCCTGGAGGGGTTGGGCGGGGGGGGGTAGTGGGGGGGGTATACAGCGGCGGCGGGTGTACATCTGTGTACAGAGGGGGCCCTGCCAAACGCCAGTCCTCACAAAAGGCACACACAGTCTCCAAATGAAACATGTTAGCTCGTTCCAGATCCACTCACTCTGCTACAGCCTTCGGGGAGTTCCAGCCTCTTTTAAGTACTCTTCCAATCGGTCATATTACCTGGTGCCTTCCCAACGCCGTGAAAACTAATACGCGTGACTAGCTAATACAAGTGGCTCTTACTGTTAGCATCTTTAATAGGCCAGCCTTGAAGGGTTTAAACGACTGGTACACTTGTTACACGATACCATACTACTATCGGATATCACTGATCCTTCCAACACACGGGTTAAGTTCAGATATCTACACTAGAGCATCTTCAGAGAGCATGGGCCACATCGGCAATATGGGCCAGCATGGCTTCAATCTAAGATGTGCGTAAATCGAGCTACTGGAATACAAGCTATGGAGCTGGCCAAACTAAATCCAACCTGGTGCCACAGAGGTTATTTTAAGGGCACACTCTCTGCCCCATAAATGACGATGGCGGGACGTCCTGGCAGGCGCCGTCCTGGCGAGTTACATCCAGGAAGGGGGTCCTATGGGTCGCTGCGTCAGTGTGGGTGCCAGCCCACTGCAGCACGCGGGCTGGGGGCCGGTGGTGAAGGGCCAGCTGCCTGGAGCTGTAGCCGCACATCCCGATCCCCAGGGCCCCCAGCAGCACAGCCAGACGAGGCATGGTCTTCTCTCCGCCGGGGGCTTCAGAGACACGTTCTGGTACGCCTGGGTCTGAAAGGAGAGGAATGAGTATGAGAGTATCGTAACACATGGCGACGTGCGGTCAAAGCAGTCCACAAATGGAGCTAGATCAATTTCAAGCCTCAGGAGCACCGTACAGGAAGATAACCTGTATTGTGACACTTTGCCTAAACTGTTGTCTGCACCGAATGAGCCCCCCCTCGACCCCCCCCCCATGCAGCCCTCCCACCAACACCCGAGAGATTAAAAACCCATCTTCTCTCATTTACCAAATTACAGTCTGTCTCTTTGACAAACAAAAAGCTCGTCTATTTTGCGACACGGGCCATTTCCTCACCGGGCCCTCGACAATAATAAAGATCACAGAGGAGGAAATAATAGAAACTTCATAGTTTCTAATGTAGCTGCGTCACAGACAGTTAGGAAGCCATTCCTGTTCCTCGCTCACTCACTTATTTCCACTCACAACGCAATGGACTGTTGCAGGCTTGGATGTCTCCATTGTTTGTGGTAAAAACCTCCAAATAAGAGTTTTGTGAACTAAAACAAAAGCCTAGATAGACCTCATATTTGTGCATCATGTGTATATAAATTTATAGCATTTCAAGCCCTCAAGAGACACTTGAGAAAAAATGATTGGGATGTTGAAAAAAAAAAAGAGGCAGAATTAGACCTAGTAAAGCGGTCTGTTGCTGTGTGGCATACCTCTGTATATAAACCTCTGTACCCATAAGACCAGCAATTTCGCAATCTCTTGCCAGGAACATTACATCAATGCACCACTCTCAAAATCATCCAATCATTTCATCTGCCACGTACTCCCCCGAGACCAATAAAGGAAGAGCATGCCAAGGACCAAGTAATCTATGCTTCAAATCCAAAAGATATTGCAGGGCCCTTCTGTTTGAAAGGTCTTAAATCAAAACAAGCTGTGTAGTGCAAATAAAGTGCAATAAAGTGCAATCCACTTCTGCTTCGAAGATCATGGTGGTGGGCAAGCAATTTCTACTGACTCAGCACTCCGCGACCCTGCTACCTAGGAGTAAAATATAGGTGGATCACTTACTCAGTTATCTAGTTGACTGGGTTCTTTAAAAACCTAGAATAACAAGGGAGTACAGACAGAGCTACACCAGTGGCATTTCACATTCAACCTCATAAAACTATGCACATCATTCTACAAGATATAAATAAATGAACTGCAGTCTTCGAAGACGGTCACATGGCTCACCTGCAGAAATCGAATGTACCCAGGAGTCGGTCTTGGAAGCCTGAAAAACATCTTGGAGCTTTGCAGTCAAGGTAACCTTTTGTTCCTCGCAATCTCCTCTTCCTGGATGCCCGGACAAGAGGGTCCGTCCTGGTGCGAGTGGACGAGTCGACCTGCGCTCGGGGAGCTGATGCAGGACGGTCGGATCGGCCCTTATAATGTCTCCATCACATCTTTAAATAACACGCAAATGCAAAACCCGCAGGTGGTGTGTCTAAGGGGATTACAGGAGTTGGCCCAGAGACAATGAACTGAGTCTAAACAGACAGCAGGAAGGCTGAATGGAGTGTGTTACGCTGTGTGTATGTGTGTGTGTGTGTGTGTGTGGGGTGGGTCAAAAGGGAGTAACTCAGGTATTCAGGTAGACTGGGGTCATACGGCTGTAGCTCTTTGCTTCAGTGATGCAGCATGAGTGCACACAGCCTCCCTAAAGGCCCATGTTGTTTGAAAGTGCAACCACAAAGACCAATTTGAACCTGCCAAGTTGGTTGATTTGGATGAGTTTTTTTTTGTTGATGTTTGCAGTATCTCCTTTTGCTACGTCAGCGTATTTCTTAGGCTTTAATATCTTTTTACACCGGGTCCTCGCCTTGGGGTCCTCAGCTCAGAGTGAGGCCTCGTAATGAGGTTGCTATGCTGATAACATTTCCCTCAGTGGACGAGAGAGGAACTCTCTCCAGCAAGAACAACCGACAATGACCTTCTTTTGAACTTTGTAATGGGACCCAATTCTGCCTCCAAACCCTGACGGTAACGATGCAAAGTCATGGTGACACTGAAACGTGTGATGCTCACTGGGTTTCACACACGTCAGAAGAAAACTTAATGCACGTACTGTAATCAAAACTGTATGTACCATTACCAATGAATTTACACTTTCGTCTAGTACAGCAAGTCTCTTTATTACTGCAGTTACTGATGATAAAAAGTTAAACCATTGTACAAAACCAACTTCTCCGTTTCATACTGAGAGAACACCAAAACCACTAATGACCCAGCATCATAAAATATTACCCAAGCATGATGGGTAACGTGGTCTTTGCCCTCATTGTCCCCTCTGGCTAATGCATCCAGAATGAGCCCATGAGCTTCAGCCAGACACCCGGCACCTGGTGTGTCCGTCCATGAATGGAGGCCACAGATGGTGGTTAATTGTTCTCCACTATGACACCACACATGCACACAGCTTTCTACAGTGTGCATGCATACTGGTGGCTTGGAAAGTTTGTCCTGGAAAGCACTTCACTTAAGCTGGTATGATATGGCAGACAGGACTCATCCGGGTTCACGGCACTGCCAAGCCAAACTCATTTCCTGCCCCTTTCCTGACATCTTGCTTTGGCAACAAGCTATGGGTCTTTGTATTAGAATAGACTACCTGAGCTGCAGACAGGTATACGGTGATGTCAAAGTCTAAGCTGTTGGCTCCCTGGAGGGTACTTGGTTCCTAAGGTCCCTTCGCGTGTCGCACATGCACGACATCCCTTCCCTTCCCTGCGAGTACGGATAAAGGAAGCAAATGCATGTAGATGTAGGGATGCAGGGCAGCTGTAGTTATTGTTCTAACTCAATTAGTCCCATTGTGTGCTAACAAATATCCCTCCTGAGCCAGCGTGCTCGAGTGTCATCGGCATTGTCTACCTAAAGACTATCAATCAATCCGGTGCAATTAGGTCAAACAGCAGCAAATTTGAAGCGGCGCGTGGCGTATCAGCTTGGTCAGCAATTGATTTGTGGAGAGTTTGGATAATTGAGGAGCTATTGAGTTAGCCGCGTTGCTTTTAAATGTCATGACATCTGCAAGCAAGATGGGGAATTCCAGCAGACCTGACATTTGCCTTTTCTGGCAATTAGGGGGTTAGAGCAGGAGGATGAGTGTGATGTTAATAACAATTAGGTGTCTGCTCCATCCTGAACGAGATGAAAAACAACTCCAGCAACAGGGAGGTAAGCAACAGCTTGGTCGACAAGGACAACATCAAGCTAGCTCAGGGCGGGAGGAAGGATTCCACCAGCTCACGATGAATTGGCTTTGTTAGTTCATGTACAAGAAAATGGATTGGACAAAAGCATGGATCAAATGCAAAAAAAAAACAAAAAACAGACATAAAAAACACAAGCATTTTATCCAGCTGTGCTCAGCAAGTAGCGCCTGGTGGTTTTGAAATATTCTATTAAAATGCACAAGACAATGTTCTTGTCTGAAGTGATGAAGTGATGTTGAAATAATTGTGAAGTCGTTCAGTAGCATCCCTGTTTCAGTCTGACTGACAGCCCTGTGGTGGTGTTGTGGATGGCCCTGTCTTCGTGTCTCTCTGCATGGGGAGGATGTCTGTGATCCAGTATTGGAACAGCGAAGCGACTGCAGTGGTTTCCTCTGAAAAACACAGAGACAGAGAGCTGCATTTCAATACCACAACACATGAATCCCTGAAGAACAGTGAGTGTTTCTGAGACAAACCAGGTTGCTGCTACTTTGAGCATAATAGATCAACATTTCCAGTCAATATTCATATCTACTTCCTACCTGTATTCATGTATACATCCATCTAATGTCTGAAACGCTTTGTCTTACCAAGATAAATAAAAACCCAGCAAACATAATAATAGATTTTTCATACATTTTTCATAACCACTTTCATTGCTTTTTCCAGTATAGAGGTACTGGTACAGGTACTGTGTGAAACATTCAATAATTTAAAATTTAACTTGCTCACTCATTCATACAATGGTTCCTTTTTTGGTCTTGTTTTCTTTTTGGTGGCCTCACACCTGCCTGTCGCTACATTGGAATAACGGTAGGTGTCGACTACTGTTAGGGTAGTTAACCATCCTGACAACTATCAGGAGCCGGTTTGATACAAACCACTGGTTTGCTTTACTCTGATTGGCTCACAGTGGGAGTGTACAGTGGTAAACAGGGACACAGTTTAGGAAGAGGCAAAGACCAAAGAGTGAACCATTCAATACCGTCTCAAAACGTTACTGGCCAGCGGGTTATTGGTAATTTCGGATCTGTTTTCGATTTTGTTCGGTTCTGTTCAGTGGATCTATGCAGAATATCAAATGGACAAATCAAAAAAGGCAGCAGTCGAGCAAGTGTCACTCCAGGAACTCCAGGCTGGAACAGTAAAATATGGTAGAAGGGAAAGTGCTTCAGACCTGTACCCGTGATCAATTGATTCCTACTGCAAGGACAGACAGAGTGATGGAAGCTTCAGTGAACTGTGAAAAAGACTTGAAGGACTTTAAAAAAAACAACAGGCTCTACCTGGAGCACATGGTGTTCTGTGCCTCAGGAGCAGTACTGGGTGGTCACAGGGAAACTACTGGATCAAATAAAACTACCGAATGCAGCTTAAACACCGATGTTTATCAAAAAACATCAGACTATTTAAGGTTGCCACACTGCAGAAATGATTCATTCAAACGTCCAAGAGTCAAAGACCAAATTACATGACAAATGTCACTGCAAATGTCACTGCTCTCAAATAAATCAAATAAATCATTCTTTCTTTAAAAGCTAAAAATTGATTCACAGAGAATTTTGCTTTGGGCAGAAGCGAGGACAAATCCTTTCCCTCTGTGATACGATCTTCTGGTGGAGTTGCATTTATAAACAGTGAATTAATGCATGACTCACACAGTACGGAGCGGGTGGGGTAGAAAAGCTTTCAAGCAGATGTGGAGCAGGTGCATGGAGGGGAGAGGCAGAAGTAAAGCTGGCTCTATTGTGGGCTCTGCGTACTAGATGGCAAACTGGTTTTCACATGGTGTCGTCTTGGCGACGGGGACAGAGAGAGACAAGCGTCACTTTGTGGCCACCTATTTGCCTGTGCCCCGAATCCCCTCTCTGGCTTCACTCACTCACACACACACACACACACACACACACACACACACACACACACACACACACACACACACACACACACACAGCAAAGTCCCTGCTGATCCTATTATGCAGCCAGCCAGCCACACAAATGCATGCGCGCACACGCACACACACGCACACACACACACACACACACACACACACACACACACACACACACACACACACACACACACACACACACACACACACACACACACACACACACACACACACACACACACACACACACACACACACACACACACACACACAGGCCATTTCCTTCACTGACTCCAGACTTGCACACAGTGTACTATCAGGTAGCAGCTCTTCACTATGTCCCTAGGTGAAGAAATGTCTGGGGACACGAGAGATTGTTTAGCTGCAGATGAAGTGAAGACGAGATGGACACGTTGAGGCATGTTGGGTAACACGCGACGGAGGTCAGCTGTGTGTTTAAGAGCTAATATGGACAAGACCCGCTCTCGTATTGCCAATTAAGGGCATGCATGTACAGGTGAAGGCTGGTGAAGGCATGTAAGGGCAGGCATACGCAGATGTATCCGTAAGGGAGTATATAATGGGAGGCAAGTATGGACAGACGGGGGCAAGTATGAGCACGCAGCAGACAAGTCAGTGAAATGCCCTGGGCAGATACCAACAAGAAGAGGCAGGGAGGGGCATGTGAGCCTCTACAGGCATGGAGGAGCATCAGATAGAGGGTCAAGGCCATATCAACGCTTCCATGATCTAAAATGTGCATTCCTTTCTGGTTTGTTGATATTACTTTTTCATCTCAGAAAGGTCCTAAAGGGGTGAACAGTCTGGTTTCCACTCGTAGCTGTGTTCATAAAATATATAAAAACAGCTTAAAACCACAATCTAATGCAATAAATGTTTGAACCAGGTTGGAAAATGCATTCTTGCATATTGCTGTTAAGTGACCCATTTATATAATTCCCTGACTTCCTGAGAGAATTCATCAAATTCCCTGTCTGGAATACACCTCTCTAAATTCTCTCTAAATACATGACATTCCAGAGATTCCATGACCAGGGGGAACCCTGTACAGAGGGCAAGGGTCACAGCCTGCTTTCTATTCGGAAGCACACGGTCAGATTTAATGGTTCAATTGACGGATGCATCGCTGACCTGGAGACATGGAGGAGGTGCTGCGGAGCTCCTCCAGAGCCTCGGCCAATATGTCTGTCTGTTTTTGTTGCACGAGGGCCTTGAGACGATGGAGCTGGCTCAGGAGAGAGGAGGGCATGCTTCCACGGGCCATGCTGCTCAGTAGGTCCTCCAAGGGGAGAGGACACTTGTCTGCATGCAACGAGCCTGGAGGAGGAGAGCAGAGTCATTTAGGATTTAATCAGAGAGGAATGTAATCCATCTGTAATTGACAAACCGTCAGAGTTACCCTCATGAATTGCAATATAATAATTACTTTCAGGCCATTATGGCATTGTCAAAAAACAGTTGTGTGCAGTGGAGGAACTGGGAAGAGGTCTTTTGTGCTCCCATAACACCCCATCACCAGAGAGGAGAGTTAATCCCTGGAACCAATGGACTGGAGGAAGCAGCCTGGAGTCAGTCAGTCAGTCAGTCAGTTGTTCATTAAGCTTGAGAATGATGAACAGTCCAAAGGCCATATATCAATATATCAATGCCATCACCATTATAGTCAATGTTCTATAATCATCCTCCCTCAGCCAATATAGATAAACCTATAATACTGGTTACAAGCTTTAACAGAGCGAGTCCTAAAAGAAAAGCAACCTTTGTTCGACACTCACAATCTGATATATACAGTTCCATCGTGGTCCTGAGGAAGTGCGACACCTCAGCCGCTCTCCTCTCCTCCTCCACCGTCTCCTCCTCCTCCGCCTCCTCCTCATCATCATCCCCTTCTCTCTGGTAGGTGAACTCCAGGGCAGCAGCCCGGGGCACCAGACCCATGGAGAGCAGCTTCTCTTTGTGCCGTTTCTTCTTCAGCTTCCTCCTCTTGTTTCTGCTGAGGCGCTCTCCTCCCTCGTCCGCGGAGGTCTGAGGTCTGGACTCGCTCGCTCCCGCCTCTCCAGCTTTCACTGAAGGTTCATGCAGGTTTCGTTTCCTCTTCCCTCTTCTCCGTCTTTTCTGTTTCTCTGCCTCTTGGTTGGACTCTTCGCTGCTCTTGTGGGTGCACTCTGCGGGCAACAAGACAGTAGGCTCTTGGTCAGTTTCTACACCTCCATAATCTTCTTGACCAAAGTTTCTTGACTTAAACAAACTGAGTTACTCTCACAATCACAATCATGCAGAGCCATATGGTATGGCAACCTGTGGCATGTTTTAATTTCCAATATGGGAATATGTCTTAAAAGGAATACACCAAACTTTTGGGAGATTGGCCTATTGGTCAACTTAAGTGATGAGAACACAGACACCAAAATCATCCATTTGTTGCTCTGGTGCTCCATGCTAATACTTAGTGGGCAACTAGCATTACCCAAAGACTGACTGGCCTGCAATTACATACATTTCAAAATCAACTCAATACAGCTGAAGCAGCCAGGTTTATTTTGGGAACCATGTATTCATCCACTGTGCAGTTATTTTTAGCTGTACACAGTCTCCCATAACCCAGCACCTTCACTTACTATGGAAACAGGGAAAGTAGTCGATGCCATTTCAACACAGTACGTTATTTTTGTATCATATTTCGTGATTTTTACCAATCTTCATCTACACAAAAGTGCCAGACTTATCCGCCATATTAAATGACTTACCATGTAGCCTTAGAGCTACTATAACTTCTCATTATCTCTCTTTTGAGATAACGCTAGTCACTGACTATCACTCAACATAGTGTCTGCTAAACGATGGAGCAGCAATACCAGGGAACCATTTCCAGAATACTAATCATGATTTGAGACAATTCTCCGGTGGCTGAATTATACTGCAACTGTTACCACAGTTTAATGTGTGACGATTACTAGTGGGCAGTTTACAATGTTTTGGGGAGGATGGGGGGCTCGAAATTTTCAGCGATTCGCAATTTTTTATAAAAGCCGCTGCAAATTCAATCATTTTGGGCTGCAATAATCAGGAAAAAAAACTCAGCGAAATCCTGGTGGGACTGACTACAGTATTATTATTATTATTATTATGGCATTACTACCAACTTCAAGTGCATGCAAAAATGATATCGTCGCCGACGATACCCTGCCTCAACTTCCTGTAATTGGTCCGAAAGTTCGAACCATCCAAAAAGTGTTTTCACACTGCAAATGAACCGAACCTTGGTTCAGTTTGATCCGGACCGAGACCACCTCTTTTGGTTGGACCAAATTCTGGTCCTTTGGTCCAGACCATGGTCCGAAGCACCTTTCACAGGATCACACCAAGTGAAATCCTCACACATCCATTCATTGCAATGAGCGACCTCACCAGCAGCTCCCACCACAGCTCTCAGTAAGTGTGTGTGTTTGGATGTGTGGCGTGAGTCCTCATATTGCTGCTTTGCACATCGGTTATCAGACAAGGGTAGGCGCTGTAGGTGAATGATTCATCAATTGATCAACTGATTGATTGATTGGCATGCTTGTCCAGTGGGAAGTCTTGCTTCCTGGCTATGAGCATAACTGTGAGTTTGTCCTTTTGGAAGGTACCTGAATGTACCTGTTCAACAAATTTGAGCTAGCAGTATATGTTAACTACATGTGTCCTCATTCAGCAGCGCGAGGGGAACTTCCACTCCAGGTGTCATCTTGGTTCAGCCAATGCCCCCAGTGTCTAGCCCCCAGGCTGTTCTGGACCCCAGCTCCCAGTCCATCTATGAACTGGCACAGCCGGCTGTGACACCTGAGGAGACTCCATCGCTGGACACCTCAGAGGCAGTCCATCTATGAACTGGCACAGCCGGCTGTGACACCTGAGGAGACTCCATCGCTGGACACCTCAGAGGACACTGCTTGCTCAATGCAAAAGTGGCAATGCTCAGCAGGAATGTGCAAATGGCAAAATAACAGGTTCACACTATTTACAATAAAAAAAAACAACACAATATTTACAATGTCACAGTAAGAGCTCTATAAAAAACAACACAATATTTACAGTAAGAGCACTTGGAAATAAGAATATAGCAAAAAAAAAAAAAAAAAAAGGGGAAATGTGTGAGTGTGTGTGTGTATAAGAGGGGCAGTGTGTGGGTCTTGGTGGGGGCCCTGGTGAGGTCAGAGTTCACAGTCCTGATGGCAGGACTGGAAAGAGGAAAGAAACTCCGTCTCAGTCTCTCTGTTTTGGCAGCGTGACTGCGGAGGCGCTTGCCTGACCGCAGCAGCTGAAACAGTCCGTTGTTGGGGTGGTGAGGATCCTTCATGATCCTGCAGGCTCTGGTTCTGCACCTCCTGGTGCACAAGTCCTGCAGGGTGGGGAGTGTAGTTCCAATAGTGCGTTCAGCCGAACGCACTACTCTCTGCAGAGCCTTCCAGTTCCCCTGAGCAGCTCTGTTGCTGACCCCGCCATTGTTGTGAACCAGGCTGTCATAGAAAACAACAACCTGGTTGACACAAACGCTGCTCACACCACATCTGGTAAGACATTCATTTCCACTTATGTCTGAATTGTCAAGTCCTTCCACACTGTAGTTGATTTCATCAAGGTCACTTGAGGCATTGACTGTCCTCTTTCGGTTTTTAGAGGTCAGCAAGCCGAAGAAGAAGAAGAAGAAGAAGAAGAAGACGAAGAAGAAGAAGAAGAAGACGAAGATGAAGACGAAGATGAAGAAGAAGAAGAAGAAAGTCAGACGCTTCTTCTCCTGGTTGAGGAGGGCATTTTGTTTTGCTGCTGCGGGCTCAGAAAATATTCACCTATTCATTCACTCACCTACAACAAATCTGAGGTATCAGTATATGTTAACTGCATGTGTCCTCATTTATCAGCGTTAGGGGAACTTCCACTGAAGCACAGCCAGGTGCCATCTTGGGTCACCCTAACTCAGACATGAGTGATGGGGAACCTGAACAGGACAGGAACTGCCCCCAAATTAGGTAAGATTATTTCCTCCGCAGCTCCACTCCCCCCTCAGATGAGGGTGGAAGAGGAGGGAAATGGTCCAGTGAGGCCATAATGTGAGCAGATCAGGGACCATGTGCATCCATATGTGAAATTTGCAAGACTTAATGACAAAAGGCATTAGTACGCTAGAAGTGCAGTTTTTGATCACCAATATCAGGACAGACTTCACTTTGAGCACATATTGGTCTCTGCCAAATGACATCAAAAACAATGGAGATACAAATACTGCTCTTAGAAACTTGAACTTAAAATGGTGTGTGTGTGTGTGTGTGTGTGTGCTGTTCCCACCTGCGGCGTACACGTTTCCCTCAGCTGCACACACACATACACAACGTGCACACGAGGTAAATTGTTAAAATGTTATCTTTTTACGTTTTTTTGTTTCTGTCGTGTGAATTGTGGGCACAAGCCAAGCACATACACCTCCCTAAAAGAAAGTTGAGTAGAGAACTTTTTATAAAATTCGACTGGGTATCCATCTGGTCCGAGGGTCTTGCCATTCTGCATATTCTTAATGGAGGCAATAATTTCTTGTAATTGTAAGGGTTTTTCAAGGTCATCTTTAAATTCAGCATTTATCGTAGGGATATCTAATTTGCTAAGAAAGTCTAACATGTTTAAGTTGCTAACTGGGAATTCTGATGTATATAGGTTTGTATAGTATTGTTTAAGGAGAGATGGATAAAAGACACACTGGGAGTTTTAGTTTAATCAACAGTGACTCACAGCAGTACTGCAGAATCAGAGCTTGTATTTGATGTGATGTGGTGCCTCATGATAGTAACAATTCTCTACTCAGTCTTTTTCAGAAAATGTCTTCTGTTGTGATCAACTGAAATAAATACAATGGAATCAACATCTCAACATGTGGATTGTCACTATTTCCTTTATTTCTGGCACTTTTGGTGAAAGCAAAAGAAGAAAGTATGATGTTATAATACTCAGGATATCCTTAGGCTTTGCCACACACACACACCTTTCAAATTACCACACTCACCTCCCCTATGGTTTCTTTTCCTGCATCAGGGGCTATTTTAGGTGCGTCTCAACTTATCATCTTGATTTTTTGGGGGGGTTGTTTGTTTTGAGGTGAGACACTTATTACAGTGTTTCCCCACTCTCCTAACTTTTACCACTGTGCAAATAAGCTTAGACGTAACCAAGAATGACTACATCCTATATGTAAGGCCATGCAGAAACAGAACTCTTGCTGGCTGAGCTGCTCCCCGTCCACCTCCTCACACCTCCTCTCTCTGTGAGCTCAAAGGCCTTGAGGGGTCAAAGGAACTAACTCCCGTCTAACTTATAGTGACACACTCGCACTAGCAAGCAAATGGCTGGCCAGCAGCCAGAACATGATGTCGCTGAGGAAGTGGCAGTGCAACAGCAATCACAATACGGAACAGCAATTCTAGGGGAGCCTGTGCTCATTTTACTGTAAGCTGGTTTATAGTGATAATAAAATCATTTACTGGACTGTATGTCTATACGAGCGACAATTTAGCAAAAGTGTTATTTCAGTTTGCTGACATTTCCTTTTCCACATGGTAGATAGCCTTGCAAGCATCTGTGCAGCTCTGTCCTGTTTCCTGCAGTCATGTAGTGCAAAGAGTCACATTTTACCCAAAGCATTTTCAAACATGCAATATTTATAGTGATTTTTATTCATCCCTTCCTTTAGTGGTTAATTAAAAATGGAGGAGCGCATTGCCTGTCAATGTGTTGCTCAGCATGGAAGGGAAGAGAAATCTTCTAAGCCTGAACATACTTCTTAACTAGACACATCTGTCACATAGTAAATATCAAAGGATTTAGAGGAAACTAGAAATGGAGAGTAAATATCATGTCTTGGCATGACACCTCAGAGCCACTATCGCACTGCTTAGTACAGAATGTTTTTTCCCCTTAGCAACAAAAGGCCATCCAATCACTGCAAGCTACAATAGGTATAGAAACTCAGAATCACCCAGAACAATGGATCAGGGGCCAGTTTCCCGAAAGCCTCCTTGAACTAATTGAAGCCTTCAACCAAAGAAACATATACTGTCTGTCTGGAAGAGGTTTTGTAGATGGTGGTTTCATATGTCACTATCCAAAAACTACTAGACAGTAGTTCAGGTATTGTGTGCATTCATAGGTTCAGAGGTTGTGCACTCTCAGGTGATGTAAATGTTACTATGCCATTATTATACTTTTATTCTAATGTAATGTTTTTTTCCCGATGGTTTCAAGAAGCTTTTAGGAAGCTCAACATGAGCTGACCTCAAACAGCACTTAGTATAGTAATTTGCCCGTAGGCCCGCTGCCTGTGGAGGAATATTCAGGACAAACTTAAATAAATAAATATACAGTGAATGTTATCATAAATAAATATATGTATTGTTAAATAAATTAAATAATACATAAATAAAGACACAATTAAATGTATAACATTTATCTATTCATTATTTTATTACTTTCAGTGTCACAAGATGTGTTATGTGCAAGGAAATCAATATATCTGTCAACTTCATCCATCAAAGCCAGTGGGCGGGTTCTAACCAGTTCTGACTTTTCATTGGTGGTTGAGCTTGACTCCATTATTCATACATTATTATCCAAATGGCGGTGCCCAGGGGAAATGTTAACTTTTGCATTTTGCATGATATAGTGAGAGATATGTTCACATTAGCAGGCAAAATGGAAGCATTTCTTCCTTATCATATCTTATCATATCATATCATATCATTAGCAAAAGTTGAAGGTTTCTCTGAATTACTTTAAATGATGTTGGCCCTCTCTGACGAGGACATTGACGATGCTGTACTTGCAAACCTGGAAGTACTTCTGCAGTAAAACGTCTGCATGATAGGAGCTGTAACAGTAACACTGCTCCCCTGGACGCCACTCTTCTGACATTCCTGCTGAATCAGCTGAGCTTTATGTGCTATGTGGCTTGAAAATTCACAAAATAGCCTCTTGTATCAAACTATCTGCTTCCCAAAGTAACTCAGGGCAGCTTTTCAATTTAAAATTAGCTATCAACATATCCATCTACAGCATGGCTGTTAAATTTCAATACATTGTCAATGCAGTGGCTTGAGACAGCCAGTGAAGGTATTTCTGTTATATTGAACCAATCATTCAGCTGTCTAACTTTGATGGATGAAGCTGACATAAATGTATTTCACTGTACGCGCTACACCTTGCAACACTGAAATAAATAAATAAAATTAAAAAATAGATACATAATTATATATATATAAGTACCGAATGAGCCAACAAATCGCTTCCATTTCATTGAGGTAAAGCAGATGTCTGTCTGATGGGAAGAGGGAGGCATGAAGGAAGACGAAGAGACCAGGGAGAAGTGTAATGTACCATGACTCAAGGCAGCTTATCAGTCTGGTGACTGTCTAGTGAATGACAAGAGGACTGAAGAAGATGGCTCACTGAAAAGAAAATCTTTAGTAGATTACACCTCCGTCTACTGCTGATAGCATGATATACCCGGGAACTAAAATGCAAGCCAGTTCTGGACATAGTCCAAGAACATTTCACCTGGGTGTTATCAGCTCACAAGTTCAGCTGCAAAAGACACCACTGTTCAGGATAATTATCAGCTAGCTAAGTTATACTAGTCTCTTCTTTCAAACAACACAGTCAACGGGCAGATACAATTGAAGACAGAATCATCAAAACACCATCTGAGCTGTACTTAAGTTCTTTTAAGGTAAGGAACACAAATAATGGTCATCGTCAGTTTCCCTTAACTGGAGTGGCAAAGACAATCAGGGAGAGTGATTGTAATACTAGGACCAGCCAACCTGGAGAAACCCCATGCAGTAAATCTCTCCACACTTTATGGTGCACAGAGGAAGTCCATAAATGTAATATTATGGCCCTCTTACCAGCTGGGTCCTCGTCACTATTTATGCTTTCTGACTGGAGGAGTGTGACGGATCCCTCTGCACCTGTCTTGCAGTCTGCGGGAGGAGGTAGGGCCGTGTACACTCGTCTGCATTGATGGGCTGCACTCAGTGCCGTTCCTCCATCACCTGAGACAGAGAAAGCAAATAAAGGAGGGTTATGAACCGCATCTTGAATAGGAGGAGGGTGGCAATAATTATGGAGCGTGTATAATTGTGTGTCGGTATGAGAGTGTGTGTGTTTTGAGGGAAGGAAGGATTCTGGACAAAATCAAGACTTGGGGTTAAGTAGTTAGTTTAGGCGGTAGTACTGTCACCGTGTGAGGATGGAGGAGTGACAGTGTGTTTCATACAGTACAGAACTGATCTGCAAAGTGAGCTTACCAGTGGCAGTGTCCTGGGACAATATCCTTTTCACAAAGGGTTTTTTGGCTAGGGTTTCAACAAAACACGGTGGGATGGGTTCTTTCTCCTGTTTGGGAGCTGTACGGTAAAGCTTCTGGAGTACCTTTGATTGAAATACTAAGTGAAATAGCACACAAATGACAAAAACAAATATTAGATAAGTTGAACTTTCATTGAAATAAGTGCTGCTTGGTGGGTCAAGTGTATGCCTTTTTCATTCATACTAGTACTAATTATAATAAACTTTATTTGTATGGCACTTTTTAATAACAAGGTTTACAAAACGATCATAGAAAAATAGAATATTGAAGACAAATTCAAATAAGTAAAAAAGGAGCATCAAGATGAAAAGAAAAAACAGGGTAAAACAATATAACTTAAGTGTAAAGATAACAGAATAATAGACATCAGATAAAAGCAAGTCTATAACGCAAGTTTTAGGAAATTATTTCAAGGATGATAATGATTTGACTGGCCTAAATTCGTCAGCACGTTGTTCCAAAGCCTAGGTGGATTAACCCGTCTACTCTCACGACAAGGAAACGGGGTGAAGTCAAGTTCTACCAAGTAACGATGAGTATTGTTGCTGATAAGATTTTTAAAGTTTCACAGGATGTTATCTCCAAGGCAGAGTATTAGATCTAGCGTATTAGGTCTAGGTTACCCCTAAAGTTCATATGGTTGATGCAATACAATGCTTGACTTTGATTCAAGGAGCACATTGGGAAGTCAGTGCATAATTTGACAGATGGTAACTAACACGTGTATTTGTTTACTGCATATCCACGCGAGACCAGAAATAGCGAGGCTTAGCCATCTCGCTAGGTTAGCTAGCTTGTTGCATGCAATAAGATCCACGTACAGGATACGATTTGCCATATTTCATTGAGAATGTTGTAGACAAAATAAGTGATGCTCACCTTCTTTCCTGTGTGCCATTTCGACATGTTTAGTTGACAAGAAGCGAGGAATGAGAACAACACCGGTGGCTAGATAGCTAACATGCTAGCAAGCTAAGCTAAGTTAAACAACATGCTAGTTTTCTAGTAACGTAACTCGCACCAAAGCAAAGGCTACACCAACACACAGGTTAAATGAAAGAAGGTGTGTGGGTAGAAAATCTCAAGGAACGGCTTCTGCAAAAAAAAGTCAGCGACGTTTGTCAAATTGCAATATTACTTCCGAAGTCCCCAAACAGCACTGTCCCTAGTAGCTACTACTCGCAGTACAGTAATGCAAGAACTCCAACCGCGATACGTGGTACGGTCACTCCGAACTTCAGTCAACCTGACAATTTAATGTGACCGTGTTTGTCGGCAAAGGCACATTAACCCATAACGTTATTATATGACTCGAGAGATTTGTAAAATTATTAGAACCCATTCTTCAAATCGGCATACAAATAATCTACTAAACAGCACTTATTTCAATATAATTTCAGTTTTTAGAATTCTACTCGCTGCCGTCCACCAGGATGTATTTCGACGGGAAAAGATTGTGGAAATAACAGGCGAACCAGGTCTAAAGGTTTACATTTTATTGAAGTAGTTGCTTTTTGGTGTGTTACGTGTAAGCCGAATTGAAGACTGTCTTCTAACAATTCGAGAAAAGACCCTGAGTTATAATTTAAGGGGCATGCAACTTGACCAATAAGCAGGACCACATTAGACAGATTTGTGAATGGAGTTTGACGTAAACGTTGTCGAGAGAACGGCACGTATTGAGCCTAGTGCGCCCCCTGTGTTTGAATCATGTAACGACCATCGTTTTGGGCATGCGCAAACCGAGCCAACTGTAGGACGGGTTGGAAGCGAGATGAGAATACCAAGCAGGCGCCTCATGGCTCAGCATCAGCACCGGGCTGAGTTAGGATTTGCGCACCCTCCAAACTTGGCTTGGGACCTCAGCATGTGAATGGGCTTTGAGGGAGGAGGATCCACCTAGAATGTCAGCTCTGAAGAAGGTAAAGCCCTCTCTCTCTTATTATAGATATATATCTTTGGAGCCTTAATAGGCCTAATTATAAAGGGATAGGATTCAAAGAGTGTATTCTATCATCCTACAGTAAATGAGATGGTGCGTGCAGTAGTGTGAAATGGGTGGGTTTCTAAGCAGTTGGATTGCAGGCATTGTATTATTTTCAGTTGCTTTAGGCAATCAGACTTTTGGATGATTTGGAATTACACAATGATGACATTGTGAAATGTTTTCCATAATCAGTTAAGCTATGTTAAATAGCATGAAGCGGATTTAGTTAATAATGCTCAGTCACCAGAATAAACAAAATAATAGTGATTTTGCATCAATGTCAGTGCACTTTTGCATGCACATGACATTTGTTCAGGACCACTCCTCTGCCTTGCCTTATAGATGCTGCTCCAGCACTTATCTTTGTCCCTGAGGAGTGGTGATAGGATGAGGAACTTTTCAGGCAGAAAAGAGCTCTCTTAATGCAAGGTTAACTTCTCAAATGGATGTCATGTTTTGGTTTGATCTCTCCCAGACTCCTCCCGTGCTCCGCTGTCACATAATATTGTGTATGTACCCCTGCCTACTGTAGTCTCTGTGAGTGGATGAGCTTCAGTAGCTGTGTCTGACAGAGCCCAAGCCCAGTGCTAGGTTTTATAGAAATCAAGGAACTGCACAGAGACCTGTGTAAACATGTTACATAATACCTTGCTGTGAAGACAGCATTGAACAGCACTTGAACAATTCCCACAAGTGTACATCATTTCCTGATTAATCAAGCAGTGAGAGTTGTATTTCTGTGAGAGGGTGATTAACATTGGAGAGGGCCTGGTTTGTTATCTGGGATGACGCAAGATTAGAAATACTTATCTGCCTTTTTGTGTAAGACGCTTGTCATCATTGTCAATTCTAAACTGACACGCTGTGGTATTTAAGATTCACACAATGCAGTTGCAAATATTGATGTCTCCTCAAACTGATTCCTATGACTGAGCGTTACAAAAAGGAGGGAAGTTGCATAAAATAAGATGCCAGCTTCACCACTGCTACCGAATCCCCAGCAAATACACATCACACAGCACACGCTGTGAGTGACAAAGTGCAGGCTGCCAGTATTCAACACAGTCAGACATCATAATCACAGAGGTGCTAAAAATAGGGAAGCATGTACATTGCAATGCTTCAGAAGCCCAAGGGAGTTATTGCTGCTCATCCTTGTGGCTAGAAGTTTTACCTTGATTGTCCTGGAGTCTTTATTTTTAGCCTGTAGTAGTCAGCCAGCCTTTCTTCAATAACAGGCAGCTGTGTGGGTGCGACTTTGGTCTCTAAATGACGGACTCATCCGCTCTCCGGAGCAGTGGGGTGTGCCGCAGTCCAAACATGGGAACTGCATTTTCTGCCATAGTAGCAAGCATGTTCAGTGCGGGTGGTATCGCAATGTGTCCCATCATGTTCATTCATTATGTAGGTGGTGAGAAGTGCTGCAGAGCAGTGGCAGCAGCACCAAGCAATCAGAAGCAAATGAATTAATGAATTAAAATCAATGGGAAGCGTAATTAAAAGGGTCTTTGTGTGTGTGTGACTCTGTGTACTCACACGTGTGGCTGTGCAATATGTACGCCATGTGTAGCAGGTGTACAAGTCAGACACAGAGCCCGTGGGTGGGCAGGTGGCTGGTGGTGAGACATGCATGTCACCTCCGTACGTCCTTACGTAACCCTAAGAGGAAAGGCTTGTCGCTTACCGGCTTTGGGGCGCTCCGCCGCTCATCTCATCCACATCACCACCTCTGCTTCAAACCAGGCGACTAATCAAACAGCCTTTCAACGGAAGCTTAGTGATTGATGCGAGATGGAGAATTTACTTAATTCTGCCTCTTTCTTCATCCTACCAGGCAATTTCCTCACTTAAAAAGATAGCCTAATTAAAAGCTAGCACTTCAGTGCAGACAGAAGCAAGGCTAAAAGGAAACTGACAGTCTATTTCCTCTCAGCAGCTCATTGGAAATTGAAGGTAGTCAGATATGCAGACATGCCTGCACACACACACACACACACACACACACACACACACACACTCAGAGTTGTCTGTGGGACGCTTGAGTTTGGACTTTGTCTGCTTGACTGTTGTGGACCAAGCAGTCAAGGCACAAGGAAACACAGATTTAAAGTTCAAAAGTTTGGTTTATTTTCCCAAAAAAGATTCGACAAAACAAATAAAGGCAACTGCATTAACAGAGTTATAGGGCCCCTATAAAGAGGTCAACAAACCATACCTCTACTGAAATATATACGGCTAACAAAACAAGATGTTAACTCAACTAACAGACCTCACAGAATGAGACATGAGGGAAACATATATACTGGCTGATCAAACCAATAAACACACACAGGGGAGGACAACGTAGACAATAACACAAATAAACCCTGATCCCCCCCGCATGCTGTCAGAGCACTTAGTCTGGTCCTTGGCTTGAGGCTCCACCCTCAGACAACTCAGCAGCCAGGTAACTCAAAGGCAAACAGAAATGAATGAATATAAGTCGATTAAACCAACTAGCAATATGACAAAACAATGTAAACTAAATACGCTTCATCCAGAAAACCGTGCATTGTCAAAGGTGTTAGTAAACAAACTCAAAACTGATTGTGTTTTATGTCATAAGTGACTGCAGTTGAAAGTAACTGAACGTGGTAATGATGTGGGTGAGTGTGTGTGAAACCTGAAACCTTCAATTGTGTCGCTGTGGCCACGGCCATCACATTGACATTAACATGACGTGGCTCTTATCTGTTTTTAAGATGCAATGCTACATTTATGGGTTTGATGATGTCATCTCGGTCGACAGGGGAGAGAGGCAGGGCTGAACGCAGACTAGTCTGACTGGAAGTAAATGTTGAAACATGGCAGGCTCTTTTTTTTTCTTATTCCTCCATTTGTGAGTGATGTGTTGCTGCTGCCTCCCTCCACATCCCATTCTTTTTATCGTTCTTCATCTCTCTTGCTCTCGCCTACCTCACTTTCTCCCTCATTCACCTCCCTACTGTCTCTCTCTCTCTCTCTCTGTCTTTCTGTCTGTGTCTTTGTATCTCTATTTATGCCTTGATAAATGCAACCCAACATCTCTAATAGTTTGGCTTCAGCAGAGAGCTGCAGAGGAAATGGAGGATGGATGGCACTGAGCTTCATGAATCTAATCATTCCTGAGAGCTGTGTGTGTGTGTGTGTGTGTGTGTGTGTGTGTGTGTGTGTGTGTGTGTGTGTGTGTGTGTGTGTGTGTGTGTGTGTGTGTGTGTGTGTGTGTGTGCGCGTGCATACCTGTGCACCACTACTGCTAAGTTAATCCCCGCTGTGCTGCAGTAGGCACAGATCTCTCCAGCAGGTGGGTATCATTGCATTCTGCCTGTGTTAGTGCTATGCAGTACCTGCCACATAGACCTGGGTCACATTACATTACATCACATTACATTACAGGCATTTAGCAGACACTTTTATCCAAAGCCACTTACAATAAGTGCATTCAACATAGGTAGGCAAGAGACTACTAGTCACCAGAAATCTTAGTGCATTTCCTTCCTCAACAAGCAACTAAGAGCAGAACTAGCGCTGAGGTAAAAGTGCAATAAGTTAGCTACCTACTTTTCTTAAACAAATGAGACAAATAAGAAAATCAAATGAGCAAGAGCTGAGACAAATAAGTGTATCAAATAAACAAGAGCTCATACAAATAATTGACGACAAATAGGCAAGGCTGAGAGGAAGGGTCAGGGTAGTGTCTCCTGAAGAGGTGGGTTTTCAGCCTGCGGCGAAAAAGATGGGCAGCGACTCTGCTGTCCTGACATCAATGGGGAGCCGTGACCGCGTAGATCGGCCGCGGGGGCCTCTGAGCGACGGGGCAACCGGTCGCCTCGAGGCAGCAGAGTGAAGTGGTCGGGCGTGGGTGTAAGGCTTGATCATAGCCTGACTCATTACAGGCTCCATTAGCAACCTGCTGCATTCAATGTAACATTTCCTTTACTCTAATAGCGCAGCCATTAATACAGGCAGTTTGATCCCAGCACCACGGTGATGAGGGTATTACCACCCTGCCTGTGTCAGCCAAACGGTGACATATGTTTCCACAGCGAAGAGCCCGGCTATATCTATGTTTCTGTCAGTTGCAGGGCCTTTCAGAGGCTTTGAATGGAGACGGATGCAGTGAAGGTCGCGGTGTAGACAGAATTAGAAAGTTGTCCCTCATGGTCCAGTGTCAACACGAGATTTGATTGTAATGGAAGACCCCCGCAAAGACCCCGTCCACTTCCACAAGTGCACTCCAGGCCTCCCTTTGTAGAGCAGAAGTCCTAATACCATCGGAGCTGGCAAAAGGCCCGGTTGTTTTCCCAGACCCTTAAAATGGAGCAATGAACTTGAATTTACCGGCTTAATAGACTCGCCCACTTTAATGAAGGACCATCGAGGCTGCAGATTTTTTGATTGGAACAGGTGTAAGTCATTTGATTAAGCTCGAACGAATGACTTTGTGCTTTAATTGTCCTAATGTGCTCAAGCTGTTTAAGCTAAATGGCAGTTGCCCTCCCACTGGTATTACCTAGGCAGCTCACTTTCCATCAGTTGCCATTCTTCAAGAACTAAATACTCCACACCGTATGAACCCACTGGTTCAGGTGCAGTTCGCTGATGCAGAATGTGATCGTGGCAGTGCATTTTTTTATTTTTTTTATTTTTTTAAACAAAGCCCCTTTTTAATGGGGCTGTCAGCTTTTGGAGAGCTGGCCTATGAGAGCTCAGTGGAGAGATTAATAGTCCAGCGTGAGAAAACCACTCATCTCTGCCGTGGGAAGTACGTTCATGGATGGGTAGTGATATCGGTGGCTAGGGTGCAGTAGAGGCAAATCGCTCCCGTTCAAGGAAATCCTGTGCGCCTGAAGGAGACTGGAGAAATTTTGGGGAGGGGGGGGGGATTTAGATAAGCAGAAATTTCCTGAGTAGTTTGATGGTCCTCTGGTGGAGTGGTAATGTAGCTTGTTCACTTCTGTTCAGTTCAGTACAATAGTCACTGTCACCCCTCTTTGCCCTGCAACATGTCGGGCAGGCTGATGGCACTCCTGCAGCCCGCTGACCTCGCTTGCCCCCCCCCCCGCTGTTGTGTTAGCACTTGATAATTGGTCCCTCGATGCTTTAGCCTAGCCTTTTAGCCTTTTAGCAGAAAGCGTCACAAAATGTTCCATCCAATGTGAGGTGTTGACCCCTCTCCAACCCCCACGAACACAACGCTGCACATTTCACAGGATGTTGACACCGCTCGTCGTCTGGAGGGGATTTCAACTCCAGCAGTCCCAAACCATTTTCCCTTTCATCTACATGTCTACCCAAGTCTCTGTGTGTTCTAAATAAGTGAGATAAAGGTCATACATTCACTTTGACGCCAAACCGCATCCTGCATGAGCAGCATCGTGCAAGGAGCAATATCAGTTAGGCCTAATGCATGTTCTATTCCAATATAGAAGTACTAAGTGGTAAATGTGTCAGAGGGGGATTGCAGTAAAGTTCATGTTCTAGTTTTTTTATTTGACAGTTTTCTGTTGCTGGATTTAATGCCGTGCCAAGATGTAGGTTTTATTAAAATAAATGATTGTGCATAAAAAGCCTGAACATTAATGTAGACTGGAGTGGAGAAATGGGAAGATATCAATTTACTCTGTGTGCTTAAAAATGCACTAAGGAGCTTTAACAAGATTAAGTTAATTGTTTGCAAATGCTCATAACATATTAGTAATCGGATCTCAATTCCCCAAATTGAACTTTTGAAACAAAATGACAATGTGAAGTGAGTCTAGGAGATCCCCGCCGCTGCATTTCAGTACAAAGGACCACCACAGTAAAACAGCTATTTTAACACTGTTCCAGAAATCCACTTTTCCTCTTGGGACACTTGATGCAGTACTAAATATATAAATATATTATCTCATTTCAGAGGTTCATATTTCCCTACAAGATAACATACAGTATTGAATCTGTTACACTTACAAATAATCCAAATGCACAGCAAAGTAGATGGTCAGGCTTAATGTGACAGCATGTAGCAGACATGACAAACAATTTATTCTTTATTTCCCTTGTCCTTTAATGCATCTGTGCTATTTTCCAAATCAGTTTTGTCTTTTTATATGCCCTTTTTTTAATTTCACCTTTATGTTTTATCACTAAAAAATCACTCCACCCTGCACGGTTTTCCAAACAGTTCTCCGTGTGGACGGAGCACTGTGCAGCAGAAGTGCGGCGAGCTTGCGTTTCTATTATGGGCTACTTATGCCATTTATGTGTGATGTATCCCCTAAGCACTTTCATTCAGTCTGCACACCGCTGCATTTGGTAGCTTGACTGGGCAAAAAAGGGAACCGATATAGTGCTTAAGGCAGGACACCAGGAAGAAGCTTTGAAACGCAACGGAGTGACTCCACTTCCCGTCCGACCTCTCAGCTCTCCATTAGTTCATGAAGAGTTGCACTCAGTAGCAGGCGCCAAGATATCCTATTATACACTGCCACTTGTGATAATTGCCTGAACACAGCGGTAATAGCATGTGGCGATAGGTAGTGTGTGTGTGTGTGTGTGTGTGTGTGTGTGTGTGTGTGTGTTTGTGTAGACAGAGAGAGAGATTTGCTTTGAGAGCATCCGGAGACGCCAGTGGGACAAGAGCTGTTCCCACTGACTGCTCTCTGCTTTGGACAAACTAGACTGCCCCCCCCCCCCCCACCTCACCCCCCCAGCCTCGGATCATGTGCAGAACCATTAAATGAACCATCGGAGCCTGTCTTGTTTGGAGGGATCTACACCACAGTCGGGCTGAACTAGCTTGACAGGGAGTGTGCACTTCTCGCAGTGGTCACGTAAGACAAATTAGAAGTTGTGCAACAAGAACGACTCATTTAGCTGAACTTTCTCGATGTCGTAACTTTTGTTTATGAGCGTCGGTGCTTGCGCGCTAGTTAAACTATTTCTGATCTCCGATCTCACGAGGCAAGCTCCATCAGATAGTAGACAAAGCAATCTCCCTGACGAATGCACTCTCAAGGGAAAAAAAAGTAATCAGTAGTTTTTTATATAAGGGGGTCATTTTCAGAGAGCTGATATCAGTGGGGAACAGTTGCTTCTCGGACTGAAATGGTGTGTGACTCACCTGAGGCGGGCCATTGGATTTTTCATCTCAGTTAATGGGTATGCATTTGGTTGCTTCTCTCTCTCTCTCTCTCTCTCTCTCTCTCTCTCTCTCTCTCTCTCTCTCTCTCTCTCTCTCTCTACAGGTGCGTTTTAATTCTCAGAAAACCACCTCTTGTGTGGAAACAAGCTATACGTGCTACTCCAACCTATAAGCCCGGCCCACTCCCATTCCTGTTCGATGAGCCATCCCAGCAATGACAGATGTAGGTGCTATAGGGGATACGGGCACTGCTACGCTGCAATGGGGAATAATCTTTATTGAAGTAACAGTGATTGCTTGTTTCTGGACCATATCCTACAGCTAATTGGTCACATAACCTTGCCAAACAAGCAAAATGAAAATAAAGTCAACATGTGACTCGAGCACCATGCTATACTGCTGTATATACTACACTACACTAGTGTATTCTCGTGTGCATTTGCAACCTACAGGCCTTGTCATCTCATTTATATTTGATGGGGCACACCTTCAGTGAGAGATGTAGATGTAACGGTCGGGGGGATATTACGGAGAGCGGAGCATCTTCATGAGAGGCGTGCGACGACGTCTCCACAGATCCTTTTATCTCACGGCCCCCCTGGGGGCCAGAGGGAGATGGCCACCGGTCCTGTTGCAGGAGCACGACAGTAAACTGCTACCACGTTGCCAAATGGAGCCTTTTATTAACTCATTGGCTCAGTGGGGTTTGAAGACTCATTCACAAGATTGTGCCTCGAAGTCCTCAGGGCGCCGCTCCGGAGCGTCTTCGTAGAACTCGTTTCATTATTTTTTATAGACGCTTCTCCCTCGAGTGCCATACTAGAACGATGAAATCAAACTACTGACTTTATTGGGTGATTATTTCTCTGTTTTGACATAATTGAGGTTATTTATTTTAATTATGAATACAACCCGTCATATGTGATGCAGCCGAAACTGACTTAATATATATATGTATAGATGTTTGCAGAAAACAAATCTGTGCAAATACCTCACATATGAAAGCTGATTCTTGGCAGTGTTTTTATGTTGTCCCAGTTTAAATCGCAGCACTTGTGCGTGTACGTGTGATTGTCCCCGTGTGTCTTGTTAAATCTGCCTTAAAGTGTGCTGACATAAATCCTCTTTTGTGTTCCTCTGAAGATGAGCTCAAAAAGACAAACAAAACAGATGCTTAACGCATTTATGTGAAATTAGACGCCCTGCCTCCAGGCTCCAATCCCTTTAGAGCGTAAAGGAGAGGCAAAAGACAGCTCTCTGTGTGTCTGAAACATCGAGGAGCGTCCCTGACAGTTCGTTTCCACACTCCCCCTGATACCACTCGCTGCCAGCCAGTCAGCCAGCGAGTCAGCATGCATTATAACTGCCCGTTATGCTGATGTTCGAAGCACTACAAGCCAAACACGTCATCTTTCATCTTTGCAGAGCCATCCCTTTATGTCTACGCCTGTTCCTCATCCAGCTTGGGGTCGTATGGCTTTCCCAGGGACTAATGCTATACGGCTAATCGGTGGATGGATTCGGGACGAGCCGGCGAGGATGAGTTGAGGCAAAAATGACGAGAAAAAACAAAAGCGAGAGGAAAAAAGGTGTCGATAACTAGTCCATCAATTCAGTCCATCAATTCAGCTGTGATCAGGAAGGAATAGGAAGGATAGGAAGATAACTAAAACCGCCAGCCACCGCTCTCTTCACACTAAGCAGCACAGCATACAGAAAGACAATGAACTAAAATAAAAAAATGAGAGTCTGTGTGCTTGAGGCCCTCCTCCTGTATGAATGATGTAGCAGGTGGGTAGCTCATTAAACGTCCAGAGAGGAGCCACGGGGGTTCATCCCCATCCTTTTTGTCTGTCCTCCCCCTTTTCCTTTTTCAAGTGGTACCTTTTTTCTACATCCCCCTATTTAATTAAAAGGGACACTTATCTGATCAGCTCTGCTCAGTCCCGGAGAGGAGTAAAATAACTCTGAGAGACAGAGGAGGTTGAGATAACCGCCAAGCACAAATGTAAGGGAATATTACCACTATCACAAAGAAAAGTGGAGAGTAGAGAGAGAGAGAGAGAGAGAAAGAAAGAAAGGGGGAGCTCTGTCTATATTACGAAAATCATTTTGGCAACAATGAGCCTGTCAGTCAGACGCGAGGACAAAGAGGCATTGATAGGAGCTGCTCAGCCACTTCCGCATCGCTACCTTTCACTCTCCATCCTCCTTCTTTTGTTTTGTTTTTTTTGTTTTTTTTGCTCCCTTGGCTTCTTTTCAGTAGAAACCCTGCATATTTCTGCCTCGTTCACAATAAGAATCTCATTCAGCATCGCGGCACCTGAGCTGAACCATTTCTGTTAACAAACAAACAAGATCCAAACCGATGGAGGATGCTTCTCTTTTGATATTCAAACCAATAACCTGTTTTTGGAGGATAATCTCTCTGCGGTTTCCCCAGACGTGTGTCACCGTCGTAAGTCATACTGCTCCCTCAGATAGACGATGATAGCAGATTGGGCCTTTGATAGATTATCAAAGTTCACTTTTGATAGAATAGATACAGCGATACATGCATTATTGATTATTGCAACCACCTCAGGGTTGTAAGTAGTGCAGTAATTGGTCGCTGTATTTGCTGCTACAACTTCCTGGCATTGGGGGGGGGGGGGGGGGGGGGGGGGCTGCTGATAGCGCAGAGAAAGCCTATAAAATCGCGCCAGATTGAGCGATAGTCCCCCATCTTCATTAAGGACTACTTTATCTCTACGCCCGCCGTCCCGCTGGATCGTTAGGGTATCATATTTCCCTTCACGCACAACATTTAACCCGCCTTTGAATGTTTTGTTTTGAATGGATCTGAGCTGCGCCGTTTTAAAGGCAACCTCACAGACATCCACACCGGGACCGTCATTCATCCGGTGCTCCAAATCAGGGTGCAGAAAAAAGGCCTTAGATAAATATGGGAGTGATTTGACGGTGTCAGAAAAAAATGGACGCCCATTGCTACTCTGTAATTGCGGGGTCACGGGTCATACGGCATTCCCCCGTGAGCTCCACCATGTTTATCTCCTCTGAGGCTGCTGTGATATTAACGTCTCTCTCTCTCTCTCTCTCTCTCTCTCTCTCTCTCTCTCTCTCTCTCTCTCTCTCTCTCCCTGTGTGTGTCTCCCTCCCTCGTCATCTCTTCAAAGGTGTTGCCAAGCATACTGCAGAAGCATTGCTGCATCTTACCAGACAGGAACACAGGTAAGGACGGGAACAGATGTCTCCACTCCAACCGAACGCATCAGTCGCACACGCGGCGCCGAGACAGACGGGAGTGAACGCTCCTCGGGGCGGTGCTGGGGAACGGGTTACTGTCGGGTGTCATATTTGTCTGTCTGTGTATTTCTGTGTCATTCCTTCTGACTCATGTTTTTTTCACACAGTGATTATTCTGACGCTCCTCCTATTATTTGGCCACAAATCGACGGGGGGGTTTCATTGCCGCTGTACTTGCAACACAACATGCTCGGATACCGACTCGTGTGCGGGGGGGGGGGGGGGGGCTCTCCGGCCACGACCTTTCTCCACTTGCAGCATGTCTGAGAAGGGAGGGGGAGGGGGGGGAGGTTGGGGGAGGAAGTTTGTTGCGACTTTGTGACGTTGACGGGCTTCTTCACATCGTTGCAGGTGTGAAGCGGTGGCTGATGAAATTGAAGAGCAGGGAGATATACTCAGGTACACAGTCCTCACAACAATGACCCTTCAGTTTGTCTGATTTTTTTTTGTTTGTTTGTTTTCTTTCTCTCTCTCTCTGTGCGTTTACTTACTTCGGGCGAGTCAACCTCTCTAACCTTGCAATGCGTGAGACTGCATGCATGTGGGCACCCGCAACCATCCATTCCACTAACAAAAAACCTCACTGTAGCGCTGCTCCGACGCACATTTGGCCACGCTACGGTTCGCTCATTTCTCAAGCCGTTTTGTCATCTTGGTAATTTCTGCCTTTCTTTCTGTTTCAGCGGTAAAAGATTGATATCTTCTTTAGAAAAGGTCTGTTCCCCCAAGGTTTCTCAGGTATGTGGCCGGCGGGAAGCTAACTGAATTGCCTTCCCCGAGCGCGAGACAACGTGTTGAAAAGAACAACAAGGGCACAGCAACCTTGGGGATGAAGAGAGAGAGAGAGAGAGAGAGAGAGAGACTTGAAACCTCGTAATGAGTTTTAGCCGATAGAGGCGGGAACTCCCAGTTATAACTGATAACTGCGATGCACCTTGCAGCGTGAAATTGATGTGTGATGGGGCATGTAGACCAGATTATCTGCACTTGAGCAGATAAGGCTCTTCACAAAGCCCGTAAATCAACAGTTTTAAGCGTTATTTTGAGTATCGGAGTTCTTTAAGCCAGACCCGAGCCAAATTTTAATCCAATCTACTCTCTATTCCGTTAGCCTGGGTGCCAAATGGATGGGATTCACACTTCTTATGGGACAATCCACTTTTTTGTGCCAGGCTAATCTAATCAATTACAGAAAGGTGTTTGGAAAAAGATTTCACAAGGACCTCGACTCAAGTTGGTTTGGAGCATTTATTAGTCTTAGTCTGTGTTAGCGGTTAACACGATAAGTTGTTGCAGTGTGTTGTTCCGTTGAGGTGGCTGGCAGGCGGTGTATGAATATGGAGGACCCAGGGGTGCAGCCCTCAGCCGGTCTTAGAACAAAGTGTTACGACAGAGTGGAAACAATGACTTTATAAATATGGATGTCTGAAGCCGTGAAACTCCCCCAGTGTGTGTGTGTGTGTGTGTGTGTGTGTATACTGTATGCGTGTGCATGTTGAGTTGACAGCAACATCAGTTTGACTGCACCTGCTCACAAATTCCGTTTTATTTTCAAAGAAATTGCTCTGCTCTAAAAAAAAAAAAAAAAAAAATCAGTCTTTTATTCTGATAGATTGCGCTGTCAAGAAGACACACTTGACGCTTCTCTTGAATACTCAGCAGCGGCGCGGAGCAACAAACCATTTTGTAAAACCGCTTCCGCCAAAAGTTGCTGGATCAACCATTCATCCGTGAGACCCACCGGTTGTCGTCAGCGCCTTTGCAGATCGGCACAGTCGCCAGTCCTACCGAACAGCCTCGGTGCCCCCCCCCCCCCCAACAGTTTCTGAATGTGCAATATCTACCTTGGCATCCTGTTTCCATGACGACGCAGCACGTGGCGTCATGGAAACAATAATGGCATAAATTAACACCGGCATTTGGGCAAGCAAAGCTCGTCGGTGAGTCGAGTGGTGTTGGGAGAGGTTCTCCCAGACAGAGTTGACAAAATCTCAACACAGCAGAACGCGGGACGGGGCGAGAGCTGCGGTGTATCCGGAGGGTGATGAAGAACAAGTGAAATTAGAACAGACTGCGAGCGTAATGGCCGTGACAAGATCGGTATCTCCTTCTGGTGAATATGATGAAGACACTGCATCCTGTGTGTGTGTGTGTGTGTGTGTGTGTGTGTGTGTGTGTGTGTGTGTGTGTGTGTTTGCTCTAATTGAGTGAGTGGCGCCCTCTCCTGGGCTGTTTCCCCCCCAGCACTCCACTACTAATCCACCTCTCCCTCAGACACACACACACACACACACACACACACACACACACTCCCCCCTCATCTTCCCTCTTTAACTTGTGTTTCTCAGCCCGGCTCAAAAAGGGCTCGGCGGAGAGATGAGCTTATCGTGACCTCACACACTCTCGCGGCGTTATCAGCGCGCGCCCCCCCCCCCCTTCTCCCCCGGCGTAGGCTGCGAGCGGAAACCTTTCTGCTGACGGGCGCGCGGCGGTCCTCCGCCACGGATCCGCTGCTCCTATTTATAGACGTTAATTAGCGTGTGAATATTTCACCACTGTATTGCCATTTTTCACGTCCATGCCGAATTCATGGCATCCTATTATCATCCTCTTCCTATCCCGAGTCTCAGCGTCTCTCCCAGCTCGAGCGCAGGAAAAAAAAAAAAAGATTAATAGATTAAGATTAATAATTCCCATTTATGTAACGTCACTGCACTTTTGAAGATGTGTACATACTGAGTACATCATCAGCAGGATCAGTTGTTGGATCGTTTTTGTTATTGAAAGAAAGTTAAAGTTTAGGTTCAGTGTCTCGCATTAGTATGCCGCTCTCTCACCACCGTCGCAAAGGCACTGCAGAGAGAGAGAGACGCGCTGGCTGTTGCATCATGGGAAATTTTTTGCGCTTCTATCGTCCTTTGCTGTATTTTTTTTTTTTTGGACACTTCTGTTTTGCATTCATGGCCTTATTTCATCATCGATTTTTGTTCTCCCCTGAGTCTCTAAACACACACACACACACACACACACACACACAATCCCATTCCATCAATAATCTACTCGGGTGTTCCCCATACTGTTCTTAATGTGCAGATAAGTTTACTGCATTATCATTTTCACATTAAAGCTTTTCGCCACCCGTTTGGAAGTGTAAAGAGCTTCCAGACTTCTCAAGTGCATGATTGTAATCACTTGCTCTCCATCACTAGTTCAAAACCCAAAGTTACATTGGATTAAAAGTAGTTGGATTGACGTATGACCATCTTCCATCATGGGAACTGATTCATCTGACTGCTCTCTATAGAAACAGCAAAATACATATTACACTTATATCATTTTCATGTACGTTAAACTTCATCATGTTTCATGTTGATGAAAAATGGCATCACAAACTGAAAGTCAAAGTGATGTTGCTCTCAAGATCATTTGTATTTTTTCCACCACATTCATCCCATATCCCATGCATTGGGGCGGAAGGAAGGGCCAGTCCATCACAGAGCGAACACGTAGGTAGACAAACACAGAGAAACCAGGAGCACTCGGAGGAAACCCGTGCAAACACCGAGAGAACAGGGCCGAGGTTCGAACCCAGGTCCTTCCTGCTGTGGAGCGTCAGTGCTAACCGCTGAGGCACCGTGCCACCCTGTAACCATTTATCACTGCACAAAATATAGGAAAAACTCCTAATAGGCATTATGGAGCTGTAAAGTGTCGTCATCCAATTAAGTGTCAGTGTTTACATCAGCAGTGCTCTACAGCCCTTTCTGCCCTATGCAATATCAGCAATATGCCGTCACGTCTCACAGCGGAGTAAAATAGGGAGAGAAAGCCTTAGAGTAAGACGAGAGGAGAGAAGAAGGAAGTGAAAGAAAGGAGTGTGCACATGAGACCATGTGTGACGCAAAGAGGGAGTGAGAACTGACAGCGAAGGACGAGGAGGAAGACTCGGAGGAGAGTGAGGATGGACGAGAGGGGGCGGGAGGGAGAGAGCTAGGGAGTGGACAGGAGGAGAGTATCAGTATGTTCTCAGTTTCAGCCAAGCTTCTCCCTTGAGCGTTATCACTCTTTCCTTAATCCAGAAAAAAAAAAAAAACATCCTCTCCGCTTTCACGACGGTGCGCTTATTGCTCGCCGAAAAAATAAAAGCACTCAGCGCAGAACTTAACGAGAGTAATACTTTCATACTTCATACGTCTGAAGCAAATTAGCGGTACGCAAGCTTGAAATCTCCTTCAAATCAGAAGTGGAAATGATGTTCTTTTACAATGATTAGTTACAAAAGTGTAGCATTTATCCATCTTCTATACAGTGCATTACACTGTTCACCAAACTGAGAGGCCAAGACACACGGGCAGCATTTCAAGACAACGTAGATAGGAGTTTTACCAGCAGACATGACCAACAGTAGCATTACGAAATCCTCTGAAATGCTCGTAACTCTCAAGACGTGTCCCGGCCCAGAGACCTGTATCCCGGCTGCGGTCCCTGAACTACATGAGTCTAATGGCTTCCCCCCCTGTACCTTTGCTTAGCTTCCTGCCAGAAGCTCCAGCCTGTCCATCTTCATACTCCACTGAGTCCTGCCTGAGACCACCGCCCCCCCCCCCACCGCCCCCCCCGCTGTGACTCCCACTGACATGGGAGTGAATCAGCAGCTGCTCTATTAGCCCACATAATTAACCGGCCAGCTATCGCTTTCTCTCTGAGCGCATCCAGCCTGCCTTTGTAAACCTATCCCCCATAATGCACACACACACACACACACACACACACACAGTCACACACACAAACATGCATACATGCTCAGCACACATATACACACACACTTGCTGCTGGCACACACACACACACACACACACACACAATGGGTCCTGCAGTACCCTCTATATCAATCTGTAGCAAAGCGAGACATCCTGGGAGAGCCTGTCTTCCTCTGATAGCTGTCAGAGGGAGAGAGAGAGAGAGAGAGAGAGAATATTCCAGAGTTATGAAGCATAAGTGCGAAGGACTGCATGAGCGAGAGAGAGAGGGAATGAGTGAGCCTGCCCGATAAGGAGGGACAAGAAATGAGACGGATGGGGGGAGAGAACAAGTGGGAGCTGACAGAGTAAAGTCAGGGGGGAGAGCGAGGAGGTGTGTGTGTGTGTGTGGGGGGGGGGCACAAAAGAAAGAGGGTGCCGGCGGCCCTCAGCAGCTCTCCTCCTTGTGTCTGCTAAACTCTCCACTGCTGTAGTTGATAATGAGTCCTGCGCTATCTCTCTCCCCTCAGCCATTCTACTTTCTAGCTAGATGTCTGTGCCCCCGCTCCCTTTCCTCTCTCTCCTCCTCCTCTCTCCTCCTCTCTCCTCCTCTCTCCTCCGCACTCCCTCCAGCACCGCCGAGGCGTGTAGCCACTGAACTGGTACGACAGTGGAGAGCTCTAAAACGTGGCCTCTTCCTGCAGGCCTCCCGTCTTCCCACGAGCGCGCCGCTGCGACGGCAAATTGATTGTAAACAGATCTGACACAGAAGTACAATGAAACACAGGCAAACCCTTTGTGTGTGTGTGTGTGTGTGTGCATGCGTGCGTGTGTGCGTGTGGTGTCTGCTATGGTCTCAGGTGTCAGACTTGTATGTTGAAGCTCAGAGAAAACAACATTTTTAAGTTTCCTGCAATTGTAGGCGTGCGTGTGTGTGTGTGTGTGCGTGCACGGACGTACGTGCACACGCACTGTACATCTGTCTTGCATCTGCGTCTGTTGAGCATCTGCGTGTGTGTGTGTCCACGAGTGCTGTGCTTTGTCTCTCTGTAGGGACTCCTGTCATTGAACCACACAGGCTGGAGGACGGTAGGCGCCCGTTGGACCGTCTGTCTCCGCTTGTCACCGCGGTAACGAGCGGACCGGGAGTAAACCGTTGATCTGACGCCGAGTCACTCCGCTCCGAGCCCACTCGTTACCGGAGCGACGACGGCGCCAGGAAGTGTACGAGTGTACGAGGCAGTCCCGTGTATTTATTTTTGTTTGTTGCTGTGTTGACAAAGCTTTAATTCCCTTTAATTCTCTCTGCGTGTCTCTCTCTCTCTCTCTCTCTCTCTTCCTCTCCCCATCCTCTCTTTCTCTTCATCAGCATTCTCACACACACACACACACACACACACACACACTTTATGACGGTGCACGCATCAGCAGACAATCAGTTCACAGCCTATACGTCTCGACTAATGGTAGACCTAGATGGTCTATTTTGCTCTCATGCTGAAGAGCTATGGACTCCATCCAGACACTAAAGCCTATAGCTTTAATCACACATTAAAACTTATCGCTCTGGAGAGGGGAGTGCTGAAATAACACCGGCAGTAGAGGAGGAGCAGATGAAGGGAGCGAGAGATGGATCGAGGGAGGAAAAAGAGGAATAGCCCGAGCGTGTAGCGAGTGAGATTAGAGGGAAGAGAGGCTTGTGCGTTCAAGGTTTTTAAACATCGATTAGCGCGAAAATGCTATGCTGTGTGTTTTGCGGGTGTTGTCGTCGTTGTGTGAGAGTGTATTTTCACATTGATTTTTTTTTCCTTAAGTAGCGAGGGAATTTGAGGGGAGAGCCGCACCGCCGCCATATTAATACACGCCATATCTCAATGAACTGCTGGATAAAATTGGGGTTGCGGGGTGAGAGAGGAGGGTGATGGTAAAAGCTCGTCTTAGACTGAAGTCTGTTGAGTGGCCGACTACCTACATAGTCCAAAAAAAGTCGGTGTGTGTGCGCGTGTGTTTCTGCATGTGTGTGTAGGTGATGCAGAGAAACAGCGCGGTGTCTGCCATGCTCTAATGGTCTCAAGTGTCAGACTTGGTGTGGAAGCTCACCGCGAAAAAGTTTCCCAGCTTGTCTATGTATAGTGTCATCCAAAACAGTTGTAGGTGTCTCCGGTGGTTTCTGTCAACACAGAGGAGCTGGATTCTGTCTTTAACGGTGGAAAAATGACCCGTCCATTGGGTCTTAAGCAGTTATGTGGCTTACTTACCTAAATAAACACACTGTTCCGAGAAGATATTGCACACCTGGACATCTACTGGGTATGTTTGCTCTCTCTGTGTGTGTGTGTGTGTGTGTGTGTGTGTGTGTGTGTGTGTGTGTGTGTCTGTCTGCACAATTAACCAGCTGAATGCGACTCTGCTTATCGATTTTCCTGAGGTCAGCGCCTTGGCATTTCATAGAGCTTGTAGCCACTCTTGCCAAGACTAAGCACCCACTCTTTCTGTAGCGTTTTTTTCCCCCTGTTGAACGATACTCCGGCTCAAAGCTTCAATAGGCAAGATCTTTATGAGGAAATACACCCATCGTATCAGCCTGAATCATAAAGCGGGGGCTGCAACATCCCCTCTATTTGAGGCCCAGTAGATGTGTGAAGATTCTCGTCATCGCCCCAAGAAAGTGACGAATCGAATGCTTGACTGAAGCTGGATTCACAGTAGATCTTTTGCCCCTCTCGTCCATTTGTTATCCTTTAGTCTAAAGCAATCACAGACCAGGCCGGGTTAGTAAACATGATATGCTGTATGCAGCTTACTGACATGACCTGACATTTGAAGTTGCCTAGTCCAGCTTTAGTCCATGTGCAACGGGAGTTTAAACCGAAACGTCACACTTCCTCCCCCCCCCCCCCCCCCCCCCCCCCCTCGCTTCCTTTCCCTCCAGCTCCCCCTATAGCCAATCCATTTGTTGTGCAGTGTGCTCTTTCTGCCAACGCGGCGATTATACGTAAGCGTCGCCATTCGTTTCGGCGCTCGTTATCAGCGCCGAGGCTATACGCTGAATAGATGACACCCGGGCTCTCTGACACCCAACAAGGGGGTAACGGAGCCCCAACCTGTCCGCCCTGCTCACGCTGCATCTTTCACATCTTTCTCCGTTGGTGCACGTGGTACTTTTTTTTCATTTGTCTTATCTTTGCGCACACATTCAGGCATGACTGCTGCGATTGCCATACCAAAAAAAATACTCGCAGAGAACAAAAATCTCCATGCAGAAATGTGTCTTTCCTTTTGCAGTGTCAGATGTTCAGCTGTTCTGAGGGATGTTATTGGCCACGCCATCACTTCTAAACCAAAGGAAACATTTCCTCTGTGCCTGTCAGGCAGCATTTTTTTTTTTGAGGTATTAACCACTATTCACATTCAGAGTAGCGTTTTTTTTTTTTTTTCCTTCTTCCTATTGCTGCCACAGATAACAGAGAGCTTGTCTGGTAAGAAAACAAGTTTGTTTTCAGAGGAAGTGACATTATCTGTGGAGGGGCTGCAGCCGGCGGGCCGGAGACTGGATGTCTGGAGTGGCTGGCCGTGATTGGATTAGTCGAGATAACAGCCACAACAAAAACAAAGTGGAAAATCAAATACCATCAACGTGCTTTGTTATGAGCTGGCTTATCTGGTGTCTAATGATGCGTCAGGAGAACAAAGAAGTGACAGATTAAATGCTGCGGTGTAAATTGGCGTGTGGATTCAGAAATGAGCAAATGAAACATCAAGGCATAAGGACAAGACATGAAATCATTTATTGGTGTTAAGAGAGGGAAAGGGACAGATGTTCTTTATGGTCCAAGTCACAGAATGGACTAAAGCACTGATAGATACACTTAATAATCCTAGGCGATTAGCGTCATCCTAACGGTGAGAAAATGAGACCTTGACTGGATGTTTAGTTCATTTGAATGACACCGATGCTCCCTTGATGCTTTTGTTGATGTTGTGAGTATCCAGCTACTACTCAGGTCTTTAGAAGCAAGCTGGATTGGATGACTCATACAGAGCCCGCTAATTCCCCCGGCAGCTCCCCATTGGCTCTCCGGGGAGCCCCAGGTTGATTGTTAGAGGGAGTGTCCATTGTCGATGGGTATTTGATATCCCTGCTTCAATTTAGTAGTGTCACCGGGCTCTCCCTCCTGCGAGCAGGGCTTGTTTATTTTGGGATCGGCGGATAGATGCGCTGCATCGTTTGCGGCGTTTGTCAGCCGATGCATGAAGCCCGTCGAACATCATTATCAGACTTTCGTCGTTCAGAAGTTAAAAGCCGCCGTAAAACTTTTCTTATTTGACTTCCTGTCCGTCATTGACCTTTTGCATTCCGCTCTAGATTGTACCATCTGTACTTGGCACTCTCCGCCGCTCCTTTGGCTTTCTCTCTGGCCATAAGGTTTTCTTTGGGTTTGTGCATCAGGGCGCCCGTCTCCACCTGCTCTTATAACTCTCACATCCAGCCGGCCGGCATTTGTCGAGTGTAATTGAATGTGTTCATGCCTAGAGGGAGCGCGGAGATCAAGGCCGTCCCGCCACTGCTCATCCTCCAAAATAATCATTAGAAAAACAGCATGGACATCCTCCCTCATACTGTTCATTGAAATTCCTCTGGCTGATGGTGGTGATAGTTCAGTAATAAGAAACCTGGATGGACCCGCCCTCTCGCTGCCCTCTTTCCTTCCAGGGCAGATAAAGTGAGACCAGCTGCTGGAGCTGTCTTCGAAGTTATGATTGACTTACACTACGGTGTGCGTATTTCATAGTTCCTGACATTTTTTCTTGACGTGTCATCAGTTACTGCTCTTTGTCTGGGGGAATCATTATTTCCGGAGTGACCCTGCCCCCTTTTTTTTCACATCACTGCACACAAATTGGCATTTAAAAACATTTAAACATTTTTTTGGTGAAATCCTCTGCAAATCCCTTTATCAAGGTAGCAGGTGGAGTGGTCGTCAGGTTTTCTGTTTATTTAAGGAGATGAGAAACGGGAGTGATGAAATGAAATGGGCAGAGTCCCACTGCTGGACTTTGACCAGGAGAGGGAAGTGTGTGAAGTGTTGTGTGTGTGTGTGCTTGCAGGCTCACATGTTTCTGATGCATTTCCGCAATATTTTTCAGTTCTTCATGAAAAAAATGGGCAGTTATGAACAACCTTGACCATTGCATCCACTTGCAGTGTGCTTGGTTTATCTTGTCAGAAGCGTACACCTCAGTGTGGATGCAACATAACAGACATCAGTGTAAATAAGTCAGCTCTCTAAGATTTCTCCTCTCCGTTGAAATGTCATTTTAGCTTCAAAATGATATATCCTACATTTGAGCTGACATTTGCTCTTACAAAATGATTGATACCACAAAAATAAAACGGATCACTGTATGTTTTGAAGGATAAAAGGCAAACTCAGTCCTTGACAAAATGATAACACCTTTACACACTGTATAGGAATCAGTCTGGATTGAGTGATTTCCAAAGGCCTGAATGGTATGAGCATGCACACAACACACACACACACACACACACACACACACACACACACACACGCCCCACCACCACATATGGAGTTAAATGATTTCAATCAGTATAGCAACAAGGTGTGTTGTTGAGGAGAGGAGAGAGGGAGAGAGGGACTGGCTGGTGCCGCTGCCATTTGCTCTTGGCAAAGTGACGTCCTGTCTGGCCAATCACACCTCTCGCACCTGGACCCGGACCTCTGACTGGACAGATGAGGAGAGAGGACCCGCCACAACCTCATCCCGCAACTCATCAGGATGACTCAGCGCTCAGGGTTAAAGTTGAACGTGTGTGTGTGTGTGTGTGTGTGTGTGTGAGAGAGAGAGAGAGAGAGAGAGAGAGAGGAAGCACAAAAATAGAATTGCAGGATTAGAGTAGCTTTCAGCAATAAGATGAAAAACAATCTTCCCGCAGTATTAAATTCTCTCATCGGTTCCTCCATATGTAACCAGAAAAAGATCAAGCTTATTTCTCTTCCTGTTTTGTCAGTCGTCCTGCCCTCTGTGTAAACAGCGTGGGTATGCTTATTCAAGCGTGGAAAACTTTTGAAAGATAGTTCTCATTTAGTTTGAAGAGAAGAGGCTGTATCTGGTGAAGCCCAGTAAGTAGTGTTGACACTCTCCCTTAGCTTCTCCATCGTTGACGGTCTGTAATCGAATCTGAACACAAGGGGATTAAAAACACTTTGAATTGACTTACAGTAGTAGAGTGAAACATAAGGGTCTGAAGACAATTGGATGATGGGTAGGACCCCCTCCAGAACAGGATTCAACAAGGTGTCCTTCTGCACACCACTGTTGTAAAGAGCTGTTACTTGACAATCAGGTGGCCAGTCAGTGGATATACTGTATATCCTGAACTAGTCTGAACTTGTTTTCATCATTTATCAAGAACTAATATCATTTTCTCACTTAGTTGACTTACTCACTTCTTATTCAACAATACATTATTTAGAACTGATACAGATCGAAATGTTTTGATCGTCTGAATATCTGAATATCTTGTTCTCATCATTTGGTAAAGTTTTCTCAAATTGTTGTCCCACCGTATATTTCATTCAAATATAAACACATATATGCTCCTAATACACGGTGTGAATTGTTTTGGTCTTTTAACAACTAATACCAGATATTGACTAAATTAATATGGTCTTCTATGTGTTGTTTTCGCTACTGCTGGTGCTTTAACTTTGAAAAAAGGACTTCTGTTGAAGAATAGTTTTAGTTATTAATACTACTATTATTTTTAATCTTGTTTGAGAAATATAATTTGACTACAAATGTGTTTTCGTTTTTGATAAATGATGAAACAAAACTAGTTCTTGGTAGTGGACTTCTGGACCCCTCTGCATATATAGTGGTGGGATCTCTGCAATATGTCGCCATGATGAAAGAACAAAGATAAATCAGACGTGAAATTGTTCTTATTCTCACTCAAAAGAAAATGAGATGATTTCCCAAATGGCGCAGGGTTACACGTCTTCCCACGGATGACAGCCACACCGCCGCAACAACTGCAGAGAAAGGAAATTAAGACTATTAGAAGAAATGAAATGACTACAAAAGACTCACTGTTCAGTGATGTGACGTTAAGAAGACCAAACTCGACAGTAAGAGTTAAATCTTAATCTAAATGTCAGGATTATGATTGAGCGCCTTATTACAGTGCTGCTGAAGCCAAAGAGACGGCAGACGGCGGTGGCTCCGTCCGCTCAGCAGTTCAGAGGCCACGTTGAACTTAATCAAATGTTCAGTAATTACATGAGATAGTAAATGTACTAGGGGTGTTAGCTTGATGGTTTAGTCATGCACCAGGAGAGAGCATCTTCTGGAACAGCTAATGACAGCCTGCTTGCGTCTTCAGTGAATGGAGAAGCAACAGGGGGGGGGGGGGTACCGTGACTAGGGTGCAGAAAAGTGGCATGCATGGTAAAAGTGGGTTTTGGTAGTGGGAGCTGTCCTCTCTGAACAGGTTGACTTGAGACGAGGATAATACCAGGAGCCTGGCGACTTTGTTAAATATGAGTAGGAAAGGGAAGCGGACCTCGATCACTTTGAAATTTGGGTGGAGGGAATGTTGCAAAACCCACCTCGAGAAACGAAAAATTGACTGTCCATTCTCTCAACCTTTTTCATACTTCACTGCGTGGAAATTTCATTTGATGGAGCAGCTACACTTTAGAATATTGTATTTACCGTAGGTTTATTTCATTCAAACCCTCCGAAAGCTGAAGTACTATGCTGTCATATGCATCAACGGTTGGGGTAAAAAAAAAAAAAACATCTGTGCAGTGACAATCATATTACACATATAATCCATGTGAAGCATCATCTGACTGGCTGTGTCTGTCTAGAGTCACAACTCCAATGACATCTCAGCTGCTCAGTCAAAGACACCCACACAGAAGACTGGTATGCAGTACATGATAGAAGGCCTGCTGTTGTACCTTAGATGGAAAATATGTTGGTTGTTATTTTGTTTTTGATTGTCTTGCCAACAAGTTAATTCTGCGATGCGGAATGGACGGGCACTGAGCATCCAACTGAATCAGGTGCAGCTCTTTGTCATGTATCGTTTGAGAGATGTTTTAATTGCGGGCAGTTGAGTCATTTAATTGCAGAAATGTTATAATTTCAGCAATCTCAATACTGAAAACATGTCATATCCCCAGCGTCACGAATAAGAACTCCAGTTGCACAAATAAGGAACATTGTGAGACCATTTCATTCATCCAGTTAAAAAAAAAAAACCAAGGTCACCAGAAGGTTGACAGAGATGGTCTGGAGCTCTGCAACCTCCACATGCAGTAACTGACTGTAACTGTTTGTTCTTGATGTAACAAAAACACAGGCACTGTCTAGCTAACGTGCATTGTGTGTGAAATAAAAAGTGCACATATACAATGTGCACATGTAATTGTTAGACCTTTTATTTTTCTTGGGTTTCCAGTCAGGTGATCTCAAAGTGTGGCAGCCGCCTGCGCTGATTCGGTCCCATCCCACAGTACAATACAAACCCGTCATTTCCACTATCTCCTCCTGAACCGTCGAGGGTAAATGCTGACATTTAGATACTGCAGTGCGACAACAGGTAATGACATCAAACCAGGAGGCAGCCATGTTTATGTTCCTGGCCCTGGCGAGTGTCCGTCCTTCTTTCATTCTGATGATGATGAGATACTTCAGTCCCATAGGGGGATTCAGGTAGAGGTTCAGCTACAGAGCAGCACCCTTGGAGCCGGTAGGGATTCAGTGTTTGGCAGGAGGACACTTCAGCAAGGCGGATGCTTGTTGACACGCGGGCTTGAACCGGGTCCTCCAGGTGTATTTCCGTGGTGTTATATCCGTGGTATTAGAGCTGCTCTCACTACAGACCGTGTTCAATGGGATGCCTGATCAACTGAAAGAAAAGAAACCCAGGAGGGACAAGGACTAAGCCAATGATGAAGGACACTTAGTGTATCTGCTGTCTTATCTTTAGGTCAAAAGCCACACTTCAGAAGTAGTAGTACTAGTTGCCTTTTACATGTGCAGTTATCAGGATATTAGCAAATGTGCATCCGAGGAAATAACGTGTTTAAAAGCAGAAGTATAAGTAGTATAAGAAGTATAAAACCTCAGATACATCACGGTGATCTGAGAAGACATCACGATGTGCGATGTTTTCTTGACCCCCCCCCCCCCCCTCTCCATCAATGTGATAACATTATGTTTACCCTTCCCTGGACCAGAAACCTAAAGCCACTCTGTAACGAATCAGTGCCGGCCCGGACGCAGAAAACAAATATTGGTTTTTCCGGGGGCTTGTGAAAAGCAGCTCCTCTCCTAAAGCAATAAAGGGCCAGACAGTCATGAAGACAGATGGAGGTTATCTCGCACCGTCTAGCGTGTCCGATGGCACGGGGCCCAAGATGAGGCTTTCTGCCGGGACCACCACGGGGGGATTCGCACGCAGGGCTCTCATTAAGAGAGCCGTAATGGTGTTTCTCGCCATCGCACCTGCCTCAGCAAAACGCGCCGTGTGTGTTTGTGAGAGAGAGAGAGAGAGAGAGAGAGCCCCACAGCTTTCGTTTGCCTACCGTGCCGCATCATCGCCGATCAACGCGTCGTGCCCGGTAACTACACGCGACGCCGTATGTCCAAGGTTACCGGCTAGATGAAGCTTACAGCACGCCACTCCCGTACCCACGTGGCGGGGTTGACACGTTAAGGAGGCTTTCCGCGTTCAAGGATGCTAATAATACTTCCCAGTTAATGGAAAGCGGCTAAATGGCTCATGCATCAGATGTAAAGTGTCTGCTGTGGTAGGCGTTGACAGGTATTACATCCAACCTGGGGAGGGGGGGGGGGGGGGGATTGATTGCTCTCTGTTTGGACCGCACAAACCACCTGGCATAGTCTGGCATATGGCTCTCATCATAATCAAGAGCCAAGGTGTGAGAGATGGAGGCACTTGGGGGTTGAGGGGATATGAATGTAGAGATGGATCGCACGCCGAGCATTCACTTAACGTTTACCCGAACACACACACACACACACACACACACAGACAAACACACTCCCTCTCTGCGCCAGCTCACTCAGTCACAAAACGAAGCCCGTAGCTCGCGTAGATACACTTATCATAATGGGTTTTTATTTGACGTGAGGTACTTTGCTGCAGGCTACATTATCCTGTAGCGAGGCTGGACCGAACCACTGTACATCTATACAATTTTCTGCACCAGTAACATTTACATCGGCACTATACATTTCTAAGTCCGACTCAAGTCTGCTTTTATGGCGGAGGTGACATCTCCTCTCCTCCTCTGTTTTCAGCCTTATATAATTCCACTTCCCGCCACATCCTCGTCTTGGAGAGGGTTTGAACCAGCAGCTGTTAAATGGCTCCGCAGCCTTGCCTCACTTCAGGCAGGAGCGAGAGAACAGTTAATAATTTATCTATAGTTTGTGTATTTATGTATCTGGGGCTTGCAGTGGCACAGTCGGTTTTCAGTTTTGATAGCGCTTCAAAGTATTTAGGAGGGTAGCGGAATATCTAACAATGCATTAAATATGGATAGGCTTGTCTCAAGATCGTGCCCAGTTCGGGTGTTGGAATCAATTTGTGAAATCCTACTCAGCTGTTCTACAAAATAGATGAAGAAGGAGTGGATGTACTGTAACGGATGGCACCCCCAGTGCCATTGAATTAACAAATGACTCAGGATGCCTCAAGAGGCGCACACAGCTTTCTAGTTGTTTGTTTGTGTGTGTGTGTGTGTGTGTGTGTGTGTGTGTGTGTGTGTGTGTGTGTGTGTGTGTGTGTGTGTGTGTGTGTGTGTGTGTGTGTGTGTGTGTGTTAGCTCTACTTCTATGTGGAATGTAGCAGAGACTAATTTACCTTCTGAAGCTAAGGGACGTATATGTTGGTTTTGGTCCGGAAACAACCCAACCACCTCTCTCCAAGCATTGCGACAGACCCTGATACTACCATGTGTGTCTATGAGCACCTTCACATCAGGTCACATTCCAAGTCAGTGCTTCACCGTTGTTGATTCTCATTCGGATGCAGACATCTTATATGTTTTCGGCACATATAAGGTGTGACGACCCCTGGTACTTCCTGTTGGGTAGGCTTCCCAGGAAGTGATCAGTGGAATGTCCAACACCTGTGTGGGCTGAGCTTCTCAGCTATATAAGCTGTTGGAGTCAGTCTCTCTGTCTCTCTCTTCATTTTGATGTTTGGTTTGGTAATGTATTTGGGTTAGGTTACTTTTGAACACACACCCAAACACTATAGACTTCACTCATCCATTCACTGCACACATTATTGATGTTACTGATTCACATATAGCACATTACTTTAATTTATTTTCCCTCTGGTTAAATAAATTATACTAATTATATGTCATGCGTGGTCTCCTCTTTGTCATCCCTTGAGCCGGGCTGTGACAAAGGACACTGTTGAACATTTGCAGAATGCTCAATTTGTTCCCGCAACAATAAGTCCATACAGCTGCTATTGGTTTCGCTCCACTCAATTTCCACCCTGATTAGACATGAATTTCTGAGTGAGACCATGAGATGGTGCTATGCACCTAAATTGGGATCTTTGCTATGAAAATAGATGCATCATGCCCAAGTCTACATGGTGCAATAAACTCATTGATCTTCTGATCTTGTGCAGTAACGCACTGAGCTCTGAGGTTTGCATACTCTCGGCACACGTATGAGTATGGTGGCTGTGTGTAAATCCTCGGTGAGAGCATGGGATACTGCAGCGATGAAACCCTCATGCTTCTTAGCATTCACCTATCGTGCACTGTGAGTCAGCTTATCTTTAGCCCGCACGACCGAGAGGGTGAATCTCCGGCTGCAGGGAACAGGCCTTTGCAATAGATTTACCTCACTTCCTCGTGGCACGCTGCATCGGGGGTGGGGGGGGTGGGGGGTGCACCGGGGATACGGGCTAGCGGAGCGGACCAGGTGACCCGTGAAGCATTCAATCTGTGTGCCATCACAACGGATCAGGCCGGTACCTCAGCCCCGCTGGCAGCCGAGCACACACATGACTATTTGGAGAGGCTTTAGCAGCCTGCCTAAACACTGCAAGGTCAATACTAGCAGCGGCGGAGGTTGAATTTAAACAGGCTGCCAGTCCTGTATGGGGGGGGGGGGCAGGTGGGCAGGCTCAGGTGCAGACTTAGGTTTTAGTGGATTTCAGTATGTGACTGGATATATGGACGGGGGGATAGGACAGTGAATATCAAACCAACATGCACTGATCCAGGTAAACAAACGGCTGAATAACATGACGCGTGGCGGTATCATTTTCATGCAGCTCACATCTTTTCCACCGAGACGCCGTCTGTGGAGCTTTCCACACACACAGACTATACCATGTCGTAACCTTTATTGTAAAGATAGTGCTGTGTCATCAGGACTCCCTGCGTATTATCCGTAGTGTTGTCGACCACACATTTTCAATACCTGGCGTACCTGGACCGCTCGCAAGATTAAGGCAATTAATCAAGGGAAGGACACCCTTTATTACCGTCAAGCGGTGGCAAGGGGTGACCCCAGTGAGCGTATATATATATATATATTGGTGAAAGTCCTTTTGAAGACCTTTAATTATTGATAAGGTTTCTTACACGTAGCCTGCATGGCTGGGGATTGGCTGGTATTGAGGGACAGGGAGTGTCCTCCAGTCTTGTAACACCTTGTATGTCTGTGGCTTTTGCACATCGGTTTCTTAGGGTTTACCCGAGGTGAAAAACGCATTTTGTTTTCCCCACCGATAAGAAGAACATGGATGCTTTTCTGATTTAATCCCCCCTCGCTATACCAATCGGTTGTTGTGTTGTGTCTGCCCCCAGTGTAGGAATTTGGGAAACTGCTGAGGTGTGGACAGTTATTCTAGGACGGATAGTGTGCGCTTCCACTCCTCCCACACACACACACACACACACACACACACACACACACACACACAAATCATCTCCAGCCAGTCTTTGTAATGGAACAAGTCTCCATACAGGGGGAACATGAGGATGGTAGAGACTGTAGCTGCCATTCATCCATGCTGGCCAGTGGCCCAGAGAGAAAGGGAACGAGGGATGAAAAGTGCTGGCCTGGCTGCGTGGGATTTTTGGAGGGAAAAGAAGAACTGTCTGGCTAGGTACCGCAGATCTATTTCTTCTGGGAGAGATGATAAAAAAAAGAGCGCTTTTCACAGCATGATACACCTCGGTAATGTGCCAGGGCCGAAACCCATTTCCAAATCATCTCATTTTATTTTTTCCCCAGGATCGCTTCCGCTCTCCATCTTATCTACCACTTTCTTTTCCTCAGCCTTCTTCCATTTTCTCCTCCCTGAGTGATTTACACGTTTACCCTTGCCGCTCAACTGTTCCCTTCCCCCCCCCCCCCCCCCGTTTAGATATAGCTCTGCTGTGTTTTGATATACTCTGAAAAGGGGGGTTGGCATTTGAAACGGATCCCAGATTTTGTCACACTTTTTCGACAATGGTTTGCGATCTTCATCCATAATGCATGACGAGGTTTTCCAGATGTGCGCAAGGGGTCTAAACTTCCTGTTACTTTCACATCAGCTCCCCCTTTCCTCACGGGGGAGCTGTGATTTCGTACTCAAGGCCACATTAGATCAGAATTAGATCAGGGTTTTTACAGCATGTCACACAGACATGCATGCACACACACATACCTGCACACACACACACTCCCGTATATTACATTTAACCTCTGAGGTAAAGCCTTAATTGCAGCGGGGTGACCTTTCCACTGGCTGTCTCTGTTTTTTCGACAGCGTCAGGCAGTGCGTGGCAGATAGAGTGGCCTAGCTATCAAACCCGGCTAAAATATGAAATTGAAGGATTGATTATAGTCCTGTCAGAACGGAGGTCTTCTCACCTGCTGTTTTATGGATTTCACCATCCTCCTGACGTTGGATATATAGGCTAAGAGAGTTTTGTCTTCACTGCAGGAAAAAAGGCTCTTGGGAGAGAAATCGCTGGAGTTACCTTTGTGTGAGGATGCGTGGTCTGTACCCATATTTGTGCACCGCCTCACTCCCCAGACTTCTCAAGAGACCTCCGCTCACCCACTCGCGCGCCCCCCCCCCCCTTCCACTTATCAAGACCTGATAGAAGATTGATCCTTCGGGGCTTAAAAAACCAGGCCCGGCCAAAACTCAGACAAAAATGGTCCGTCATGCCGTAATATTGCCGGAGTCGTGCTGTCTGGTTCGCCTGTTGCCATTTGGGCCGCAAGATGAACAGGCGGATCAGCGTGAGAGCACAGGGGAGGGGAGAGAGAGAGAGAGAGAGGGAGGGAGAGAGAGAGAGAGAGAGAGAAAGGAGGAGAAAGGGAAAAAGAGAAAAGACAGAATGTGTGGAGGAAGGCAGGTCTCCCAGGCAGAGCCCAATGTGTTGGACAGTAGATAGGAGAAGAGGCTGATGCAGCTACTTAGGAGCGATGCCGTGAGACAGCAACACTATTGGAACTGGTCCATATTTCAGACAGGAACATACATGCACACACGTCTTTTTACTGCTATCAGTACTATTAGAAGGAAGCTAGTAATACTGGAACAAGTGCTATTGCGTCGTTGATGTGATTCTTCAAAATAAGAGCACAGAGTATTCTTCAAGGAAAATAAAATGTCATTCTTGAAATATGTAGAATATTGAAGGGAGAATACTGACGTGCACATAACACACATATAACATCACTTACCGCAGAACGGTGTGTCAAATCATACGCTCATCACCTACTAGTCTATGTTCATCTAGGGAAATACATCAGAAAGCAGCTCCCCTATCGATCTGGAAATAGCGTCGCTGTGGAACCGTGCCACAGGATAAAAGGTTTCCCCCCTCTCGTCGAAGTTTATACACCGGCAGAGGGGATTCGCAGCAGGGGGACATTGACGGCGGTCTGCACTATTCTTCTCAGCCCTTATGCGCCCCTGCTAAGCCTACATGCATTATTGATAAGACTCAGGGTGAAATCAGAGGGTTCCCCCCCCCCCCCCCCCCCCATTCCCGAAGCTGAGTCTTATAGGCAGAGCAGCACGCTGATATCTGGTGGGGAGCGTGGAGGAGGCGTCATGCCGTCCGGGCTCTGCATCATACAGTAGGGTTTAAAAATATTGTGAGGAACGGGTTTTTTATTTCTTCATCTACTCCTCAGTCTTTCTCTCTGTCTGCCTTTCTTGACGTTTTCCTTTTCCTCCCTTGTAGCATGGAAAAGGAAGATTAAAGGAAATACTTGGAGACATAAGGTGACTTTTAAGGACAAGCAGTCACAATCTCTATGACAGATTGCCTCTGAATAATAGATTCCTGATCTTCCTTTCTTTACTGTAGAAACAAACAGCAGCGATGCGCGAGTCGTCTCTAGAGTGGATCTCTCGGTCACTGAGGTGGATAATAGTTTCATACATGGGCGAGAGACAGACTGCTTTTTCAGTTGTGGCTGTAACGTCAGATCACAAGTTGTCAGAGCAGTTTTTATTTTTGTAATGCTTATTTTATCCAGCATTATGCAACAGGTATTTTCATCCGAGGAATCTGATTGGTCATAGAACTGTTGCAACCGATAACTCCCATAGAGCAGGGCTGGCTGGGGAGATAGTGTAGTGATCTTTCTTTTTTCATTTTCCTGGTTATGAGCTTATGAAGTCTTCTTTGACTTTTCAGGTAATGGTTGAATAAAACCCCTATTATTGACACTCAGCTGTGCCTTGTTCCTAGTGCAGAAATACCTGATAGGACTACGAGATGCAGACTTTTCAACTTAGTTTTGTTCCGCCTTAAAGACTTCAGACTTTGAGAATCAGCAGAGATTCGAATCAACAGTCTTCAAGAGAATAACCTATGTTCAAAGCCTTTAGACTCTTGTGTGTCCCTGTACAAATACTTCTGTGAGGTTTGGAAAGGCTGTACGCCCCCCTGCTCATACTGTGCCACTGCCCTGTAACCAATGATGGAAATAAATTGAGTAATTGAGCGTGACATATTTGAGTAAATTGAGTAAATTGAGTAATAAACTGAGTAATTGAGCTTGTTTAAGAACACATTAATACATTGTACGATTCTCTCCCTAAAAAGTCCCTAAAAACACACATCATTCAACTGCAACGCATGCATCTCTGGGTGTGCGTTTCACCCAACCGAGCTTGTTTGGCGGTAAGAAAATGTGAACTGTGCCTTTTTATCCTCATGCATTTGCACAGCCTGAGCTCTTGCAAGCGTGTGAGATCAGACGCCCCTGCTGTTGCATGTTAAAGCTTGATCCCTGTGTCAGTATGCGCTGATCTCCCGGTCGTATCCAATAAGAAGTCAAACAGGAGATTCGGCACGTTCCAGCCGCAGTGTTATTCGACTCGTTCTGGCGTCATCGCGGGGGCGGGTGGGCGATGTGCAACGCTGCCTCTGATACGGCTGCCAACGGGTGAGTTCATCTTATAACGGACGTCTCCGGTTCCCTTTATATGCGCTGCGTTCAGCAGGGGAGGAGCACGCTATCTTGCACGCTTAATAGAGCTCAGGAGTGAAGGCCGGTGTCATGATGTAGTTTTCCCACTGAGTTGATTTCAGTTCCCTTGTCACAAGTTGAAAGGCAGCTTAAGTCTGTAAGCAACACACACACACACACACACACACACACACACACACACACAACAGATACACATTAATGAAAATCCAGCACGTTGGGAGAAGACGTGTGTATTCCTCTGTTGCTATCAGGCCAGCTGGCTTGTTGCTGCTGCTGCTGCTGTTTTTTTTTTTTGTCTTTCCAACCGCACATATACAAGGCACATATGTGCACGGTCCCGCTGCACTAGCTCGAGCTAATTTGATGTGCACAGACTTTGTTTTGATTTTCTTTGGTAAGCATCAACAGATGACCCCTAATCTGTCTTTCTGTCATGGCAACAGATGCCGAGTCGAAACTACGCGGAGGCAGCGATTTCTGCTAGAGGGCTTCGCTAAACGGCTTGCTCTGATGGTAGTCTTTCACCTTGGATGCAGACAGACGGGAAAATAAAGCCTCTGTGATGCAAGAAGCATGATGATGAAGTAGTATCACACTCCTATTATATTATTGATCAGTTAAAAGCTTTAATCATCTCTGTGTTGTTGCAGTTTGAGACAGAGAGACACACAGCCCAAACCAGTCGTCTTCCAAACATCACCATAACATAACCGCCAGCCCGTCAACCCCGAATCTCTCCAGACGTCTGGGGCCCCATTTGATTCACATTTGGGTCCGCGATGACTCAGAAATTGAAAACTCACTGCCCCAGATAATCAAATGTTATGCGTGTTATCAGGAATGTTTGATATTATGAACTAGAAATTGATTCATTTAGCGCCCATGTGCATAATCTCCCTGACCTTCCCTTTATTGAGTCTTCTCAGTAGTCTTCTCTCCCCACTCATTACTCTGCGATGCTGCACAGAAGATCAGCTTGTGAACAAAAAACTATATTGAAAGTATATTGAATTTCAGGGTAAGAATTCCTCTTCTTCATCCGGTGCCTTCTTTTCATTAAGGCCAGTGTCCATTCCGCAAATACGACGGCCTCTCTGGTCGGACAATAATTGCCGTCGCTCGCTCTCTAATGCGTCTCATTTCCCTTTTCACACCCCACTTTGTGCAGTGTGAAATTATTTGTCTCTGTCACCCTTTTTCGGGAAAGGAATAACGCCTCCTGACAGAATTTTTTGTCACCATTACGGGTGTCCTCGTCCAAGGTTCGTGTCAGATTAGGGAGAAGTAATTGGTGACACGGCGTCATTGACGACGCACGCTCCGGGCTCCCCGACCCGCTGATGACAAAGTGGCTTTCTGGAACTTTGAAGGAGCTGCGAAAGTGCTTGGGCACAATGGCAAGCTGTGTGTGTGTGTGTGTGTGTGTGTGTGTGTGTATATATGCATGCATGTGTATTTTATGCTAGCAAGTTTAGGGGTACATTTACTGTACCTTTCCCTATTACCGCTACTGCCACAAGAAACACGAGGGTGACGCAGAACAAGAAAGTCACAGATGCCGTGAGATTATGTTTTCACCATCTGGACTAGTTTTTTTTTTTTTTTTTTTAATTTACCAATTTCATGTGTGTGTAAACATTAGCCACTATCTCTGGAGACTTAGAGCCATGGGACTCATGTTTGCTCAACCTGAAAATGTTCAAATGCCAAGCATGCTCCTTACAGATAAGACAGTAATTTAAACAGCATCCGCTCTGTCTCTGGGGAAAACGAAATTGTGTTTTGTACCTAACGTCACATAATATGTGCATGACCCCGGTGCGGCAAGCAACCATCAGCGCAATGTCATTTGTTTCACCGTCGGTTTTCAAATCCTATGACCTTTTGCATGCAATTTTCAATGCGCCCAATTTCTAGCCAGCGAAACTTCAATTTATTGTACATTGCGAATGTGAAACAATATGAAAACAAGATGACGGGGAAGATGATGAGGAAGCATGCCCAAGTCTGAGATCCGCTGAGGGATGTGCGTGGAGAACAGGCGACTATGAGTGTGAGAGTGTGAGATGATGCCTTAGTGTAGCTGCTTTGTGCCTAATGTAATGCTTTGTTAACAGAGGGCGTTCATAGATGATTGGCATCACACCAATTGAATTTCACGGCCAGTTCCTTGTAATTGCGTTTGCAACTTGGACATATTCTCAGGAGTTTTAAATGAGAAAATATGGGACCTTGCATTTTTTTCTTGTATTTGCAGTGACCTTCACGATTTACACCAATGGATAATAGGGATTTCATATCAGACCGCCTAGCCTTCTTCACAAAACTCATTGGGCCTCATTCACGAAATGTGCGTACGATCAGATTTGATCGTAAAGCGTCCGTACGAAGGTTTCTATGAACATATTCGGATTCATCATTTTGTTTGTATCTGAATTGTTGTTTGGTACGATCAAATCCTACATGTGTTTGGGAATGTGCAGAAATGTGTTAGTGTGTTTGGAAACATGCGGGAAGGATTTTAGAACGGCTTATTCTAAATCCATTACAGTGTTGCCAAACCTCAACAACAACAACAAGATGTTTCAGACCTAATAGGCTGAAATGGCGTATTTGCCCAACTGTCCTCATTCATAACAATACAAGATTATCCAACTTGGAATGGGTTGATCACATGGACTGGACGCCTTACAAATACAATCACATAGTCCTACCATCTGATGAAGATGTAGCCGGGATTTGATCTGTGTCCAACTCCAATGGCGAGTGAGGTCTCTCTTATTAACTGATCATCTGAGCCATGTCGCATAGCACCATAGTGCGCTGCCGTCCTCCTGTGGCTGATAATACCCATCTATTTCTCCTTATACTTTTTGGCATTCATCAAATATACACCTGTTTTACAAACAAATCGAGGTTTCCCACATGTTTCATGAATCCCACATTGGTAATTTCTTACGCACATAAATAAATTTACGAGTACTTTACAAAAACGTTCGTGAATGAGGCCCATTCTCTGTTCATTTATACCACTGAGCAGAAGGCTGTCCGTTTGTGTCCAGAATCCAGAATGTAAAACAATTTCAATTGATGGTCCTTGTGAAAGATTGTGAAGATCATACACTAATGTTTTTGTCACTTGCCAGGCCGCTGTTGGAGATGAGAACGTGTTCTTCACCGACCTTGGCAGTCAATTAAACAACGTTTTAGTGGACAAAGCTGCCGTCATAAGGGCTCCACTTGTCACACAGACAGAAATTCATTTTCCACTCGTTTATGTACAATTACGTGACTTGTTGAATATGTAAACTCCGCTAGCAGATTGGGTAATGTCACTTTGCACATGGTGACATCTCAAGATCAAGTTCCCGTAAATATCAGGTTTTTGTCAGACAGTTTGTCAGACTGAGTGGGATTAGTCTCCGGTGTGACAGTAAACATAACGTAATGCGTTATAGATCCATTTTGATCCATTTCTATACGTTGACCAACTTTTCTGGCGGTGCGCCACAGATGTTCCTATGTGTAGGAAACAGTTGATGCAGCCATTTGGCCTCATCAGTAGGATAACAAGGCCTTGCATTCTCACATACATTCTGCTTCATTTCCTGTCACACACAAAGATTAACTGGGGTGACCTCGGTGATAAACGGCTGTCGAATGTGAAACTTTTTCCTGAATGCGCCGACTGTTTATTACATATTTGACGGTGCCACGGCGAAGGGGTTGGCACAAGCCCTGATTTACACCTCTAATGTCTCCTGGCCATAAACATTCACCTTCCACCACAATGTTTTAAAAGACTAATGATTTAGATGAATCAGAGACAAACTGCTGAAGGTCTCCTTTCGCCTGGGCCCATGCCACAAAGCTGCCTGCTGAGTCAGGACTCTGAATAGACAAACACTCATTTGGGAAGCTCCTCACAAACTGCACAAGATGCGGGCCGGGAGATAGATGTCCAGCCCCTCGTCAAGCTGTCCGGGGTGGGAAGCACACGATGCTGCAGCGGTGTGCACGTCACAATTACTGCTCGGTGAAGCCCTGTTCAGGTAGGCTTCAGGCTTCCTTAAACCAGGTAAAACGAAGTCTTCTATGAGAGCATTCAGGTAGGAATAAAGTTCTAGGAGTCTATCATTGCCTCAGCGACACACAGATCCAGGATCAGGCTACACACTGAGCAAAGATGCGTCTTTTGAACGTCTTTGTCGCACGTTGAAAAGACGTCCCCTGAGGAGCCGGAATGAACGTTTTTATGACTTCATTTTATGACGTCTTGTGAACGTCCAATGTTTATGTCCACAGGACCGCTGTACAAGGTTAAAGATTAGTGTGGACGTCTTTTCAACGTCTTATAATGTCAACTGCAGACTCATTTTAGACATCCTCATTTTTGGACGTCTTTGTCGCACGTTGAAAAGACGTCCCCTGAAGATCCGGATTGAACGTTTTTATGTCTTCTCAACGTCCAATGTTGACTCTGTACAAGGTTAAAAAGTAGTTCACATATGAGAGAAGGTTCATGAATGAACTGTATTCATCACATGCAGTGAAATTCTACTTCTGCACAGCCAGATGTTCTAATATTGAACTGCATGTCTACGTCCAAGAGGGGTCATAGTCAGACGTCCAGATACTGAACCTGATTTCCACGTCGTGCAGACATTCTGATATGGTCCTGGACCGACCGACGCAATATAGACATGATCTGCGCTTCTGGCAGACGTCTCATGTTTGCTGGGTAGTCATTACGAATGGGATGAGATAGCCTTTATTTCCAGAACTGAGCTTTAGGTCAAAGACAACAATCAAAAAGAGGGATCAGACCAAAAGTCAGACTGGGGGGGGGGGGTTAATATCCTCCTGTCCAGCTCAAGTCAAATGGACTGTTAGCTTTTAGGAATCAAGAGAGAGGGGGACCGTATCAGTAGGTGGAGAAATGTAATTGGAAATGTCTAAAATGTCTGTTTTTACTATACAAGACCAAACATAACAATCTTAACTGTCATTTGTCAGAAGAGGAAAAACACTGCTGTGTTGACACAATCTGCCACAAAGGAAAGACAAACTGCAGTTGTAGCAATCACCCTCAGTGAATGGTGATGGAGAGAGAGGAGGGGGATCGAAAGGTGTAAGTGACGTGAAAGAAGTATGAAAACACTTTTTGTCAATTTGCTCGACCGTTATTTTCCCCCGGCAAGATGTTGCCGTGACATCAAATACGTGCATCGGTTGTCTGTTGGTATGTGTGTTTTTACCGCTTTCTCACGCTGCTGCAGTCGGAGGGCTTTCGTTTATACATTTGTCATAGTTGGGTGGGTTATTACCTTTGGGGAAATCCATCATGCTGCTTAATTCAGCCGAGTAATCACCTGCTCAGAGTCGTTTCTTGTGTTTCCCTAAATTGCTAGCGGAGCGGCGCGGTGTATATTCAGCACATTGTCGCTCTTAGGGGGCTAACTAGGCGTCATTCATCAAGCCGGGCGTTGACCTAGTCAGCGTGGAGGCGCCTAGGGGTAGGATTGAGGGAAGGACATGAAAAAACATGCGGGTTATATCCTACTGGATGCGGCCTACAGTTTTCATAGCTTCAGGATGTGGCGAATATGACCCCCCGCCCCCCCAAAAAACACCGACCAATCCACCAACAGTCTCCTGGCTGTTTTGAGGTCTGTAATGATTCAAGTGTAGCTGCCTATTCCCCAGTACAGTGTGACTAGCTTGCGGATGTGGATCGATGGAGTACACTGTTACATAGACTGATGAGGGGTGTGTTTGTGTGAGACGCCCCCTTGTGAATACGATGGCTTGATATCACCTTGGACAACAATGTCGGCGTTTAGCAGCGGGGGTACGATCGTTACGTAACTCACACACACACACACACGAACACCTTCTACACAAACCGGCAAAGCAAAGCCCTCTCCCGAAAACAAAAGCATGTAACAGCAAATGAGATCAGAGGAGGCTGATAAACTAGGAGAGCCATTATCCCAGCAGCGAGCAGGGCCAGAGATGCCAGTAATAAAGACACAATATTAAATTAACTCTGGATTTGTTTTGTCTGATAGACTCGGATATTTCCTCTTGCATACACTTCATGTCACGGCGGCGTAATTGACGTTGTGCAGACCCCGGCGCGCGGCTACATCTGATACAGCATGTTAAAGTAATGCATCTGCAAGCGTGGGCCGGGCCCGTACCCCAGCTATTAGACTGCATCACGGCGCAATTTGTCATGTTGTGCTACCTGGCAAGCATATATAGCGTATAGTTCAAATGCAACAATAACAACACCGCACATACATGCAGATGCTTCTCCTAATCTTGCATGGAAACGAGGAAAACGGTACACGCGACGGTCGACGGATCCCACAGGGGGGGTTTGCCGTTTTGTTTAGAGCACATCAGGCCAACACGACATGACAGGTGAGACATGTCTCCTTTGCCAGTCATCTAGCCGAAGTCATTCACCGGGCCCCCCCGATAAGGCTTGCCGGTGAATGACTAGAATGAATAGTTAGCTAGTGGCTGTAACCTCATTACAAGGACAAACCGCGTACAGCAGGAGGCTGATGTCTCTGGCACGGCCCCACTTTGCTCATTTCAATTTGAATGCGGGGGAAAGGGGATAATGCTTAATGCCTTTCCCTCTGTGGATATTTGCTTGTTTGGGAGAGTGACCCGTGAAATGAATTTTTTTTTTTGTTGAGATGAGATTTGTTACACACAAAAGAGGCGAGGCCCGGACACACGGGGTGAGGCCAGGTATTGTACGTTCAGGGGGTTTGGAGCGCTTAGAGAGATTGGGAAACACCTGATGAAAAATGAGGGGGAAGAGGATGGAGAGGAGCGGGGAGAAAGAAGAGAGACAATGAGGAAGGAGGTCGCTGGCTGGAGGGGAGGGCACAGAGAGAGGAAGATGAGGGAATTGAGAAAAGAGGCTTCTATGTGATTAAAGTCTGTTTTGGTCTGATTGAAGATGCAACTGGATTTTGAATTTTCAATCCACATTCAGCGGGTGTCTGGCCCTGGACAGCTCAGTTGGTAGAGCATGAGACTCTCAGGGTCGTGTGACTGTAATGTAAAGGTGCGTTGGTTGAAGCAGCTTGCCAGTGCATTCTCAATACTGATTCAATCTTCGCATCGGTTGATACCATAGAGTTCATTAGGTGTTGTGCATTATGTGGAGCTCCTTGAATGGTGTTCTGTACTGCATCAAATATAATCGTCTGTTAAAACCCAAATCCAGAGTTTAAAAAACTTTTTAACCACTCATAACATAACAAAAGCACAGATCTATTTTATTTCACTCAAAAAAAACATCACAGCTGTAAACAAACCTTTTACAGCTTCACCGTACAGCGGGCTGGTGTAGTCGCCATATTACTGTTCAGGATACTTAGCAATATGTTTTTGCTGTAGCAGATATTCCATTCATCCAACAACCATCAACCTACCAATCCATCCAACAACCATCAACCTACCAATGTCATCACAGAAACCCCGTCCAGCCCCGCCCCTTTCCTCGCCTCGTCCCCCCGTTCCCTTTAATGTTTATACCTTGGCAAGCTATGGAACGATATCAATATTCTCCGTGTGCGCACCTCCT